>PVLC010003126.1:0-102293 GCA_004027655.1 Graphiurus murinus
GGGAGGGAGGGAGGCAGGGAGGGAAAAAACAAAATAGAATCCAATGAAATCTATGAACCACATTCTTGCAGAGAGGAATACATGTGTGTGGCAGGAATGTTCAAAGGCTTTTCTTTCCCAAAATTGTTCACCTTCCAATCTAACAAAAGGGACCTAGAAGGGACCTGAATAACTTTCTACATTTGTTATTAAAAAACAAACAGCCGGGCGTGGTGGCGCACGCTTGTAATCCCAGCATTCGGGAGGCTGAGACTGGAGGATCCGGGTTTGCGGCCAGCCTTAGCTGCCTAGTGAGGCATTCCGCAACTTAGTGAGACTCGGTTTCAAAATAAAGAATAAAAAATAGGGCTGGGGGTATAGCTCGGAGGTAGAACGCCCCTGAGTTCAATCCCCAGTACCGCAAAACCAACCAAACAAACAAAAACTCTATTAGAAAGCTAACAGTTGGTTAAGAACTTGCATCCCAGTTTGCATGGATGGCCCCACAATATCCCTGTGGTTTTAGTGACATAATGAACAGTGGCCCTTTTCATTTTCAAAAATGTTCCAGCTTGGACAATGAGCTACGTGGTCACTCTAGGTATAAGTCGCTCTTGCAAAGACTATTTTATCTGTAAGACATGAAACATCCTGCCTCTGAGCATTAATTCCTCTCTGTAAAATGAGAACAATAGTAACTGCTACCTCTCAGGGATGCGATGAAGATAAAGTATGTTCATAAATTTTAGATGCTTAGCTAGCTACATACATTTTAGCTTGTTATTTAAAAATACATCATTTGGAAGGAAAATTGCCATATGGAATTAATTCATCATCACCATCATCCATCCACCTTAGGATATTTTAGGTAAAATCCCACTGGCCCACAGCAGTGACTCCCTCCTGGTCTCTCACTGCACCCTGGAAGCCCTCGGGGATGTTCACAACATGTGCTGTTGTGCACCTCCAAGATCAGGCCACCAGGAACTCAGGAGATGGGGAAAGCTTGCCTCAGCTCTGCAGCACAGCATACAGGGAGATGGTGCCTCTAAATGTGCTCAGATTTTAAAAAGAATCAGAGCCAACGTTGGCCAGGACTTCCTGTTTCTCTTCCACACCATCGCTCATAGCTGTGAGAATTCAGCCTGTGCCTAACCCAGAGTCAGCCATGAAGGAGGCATCCGTCTCACAACTGTGCAGTTCTAGATCTGACCCCCACACATATTTCCCCTTCTAGAGGATTTTCCCAGCTCCATATTTTCTAAATGAAACACTCCTCCATTTCTCTTCAGTGGTGCAGGACAAAGCCCAAATGTGATTTCAATTACAGCAATAACAAATTCATGAGGACCCAGCCCTTGCCATCTGTCTGAGGAGTGTGCCGGGCCCTTTATTGCTCATGATGAATATCATTTCACTGACCACCTCAGCAAATGAGAGCACGCTCATGGATTTTCTGCAAAAGACAAGATCAAGTGAAGGGAGGGGCTATCTGAACCCCCCGCACTCTAGCAGCGGCAAAATTTATCACTTTACTTTTGCATAATTCAGTGAGATTTCCCATTTCAAAGCTGACAAGAACAGCTCTGAGACAGAGTGTTGATTGGAAACTAGGTGCAGATTTTTAAATTTCAAATTATCTATCAGTTGGTCCCTTTCTAGGGAATCTCTCCATATTGTGGGGGCTTTGGTATTAGCTGGTGACACATGTTTTGTGTGTATGTATATGTAAATAGAAAAGCTAACAGGTAGGGAAAACTTCTCGTGCCAGGAATTACGCCAAGCGCTTTGCTTCATTCAATTCTCATAGCTGCTTTAGGAATAGTGTTCTTTGTATAGGAGAGGATTTGAGGCTCAGAGTGGGAAGTAACTCATACAAGTAGGGAGACCCAGTAGGAATTTCCAAACCTGACTCATCTGACTCTTGAATGGGTGGTCTAACCACTGCTCTGCCACAGTCCCTTGCACATATACAAACAGGTGTACTGTGACTTTCCATTTTCTTTCCTCACATGAGAAATGGTCCCTGACCAATCATTTCCCAAGAGGTGATGGGCATCCTGGCTGGGCACAGAGAGAGAAGTCAGCAGAGGGTGGACGTGAGGAAAAGTTGGAACAAATAAACAGATAACCTGTCAAAAGGTCAACCCTCTGCACCAGCCCAGGAATGAAGCCATGGGCAGAACTGAAAAAAACAAACATCATCGTCAATTGTGAGTCTTTATAATAATTGCTAACATTTGTTAAGTACTTGATGTGTCCCAGAAACTACTCTAAACAATTTTTGCCTGAAATTATTTATCTAACTCTCAACATTATCTTATGCTCATGTTACAGATAAGAAGACTGAGACACCAGATGTTAACTGGTTCAGAACCACATAAATTATAGATAATAGAGTTTGTATTTGATCCCAGAAAATCTAGTTTTGGAATATAAACTCATAACACTTTTGTATAGTCATACACTACACTCTAATTTTTCAGAAGAATGTGTATTTTTGGTTGAAATTTTGCATGTAATTGAAAAGGAAAGAACATCTCAGAATCCAGTCCATGGACTGTCTGGATGAAAAAGCACTGTCTTTCTCTTAAGAAGACAACATTGGGTAAGAACAAACTGTAGCCTACAGTGGCATTATAAAAGCCATATTAACTGCTGCCAATATTTATAGCAATTAATCACCTTCCCAGTCTACTCTTTTCCAGAAGACATCTGGAGTTCAAGTGAATGAAGTCGAGATGTGTGGTATTTCATCATTACATATCGATGTAACTCTTCTAAAAAACTGGGAACATTACCCGAGTCATAATAACCCTCATAAATAATCTGCCAGCCTGAGGACATTAAATGTAAAGAAAAGATGACCTCTGAACTTCCTTTCCCTTTAATGGTCATTAGTCTCACAAATGGAGGTAAATTCATAATAGGGAGGGGGAATCAATTCTGCCACTTGGAAATAATTAAGACACATACATCAAACAACAGCTTTTTAAATTCTTTCTAATTAAGTGATCCATCCCAGAGGAGTGCTAAATTGGTCAGTGCAAATATAAGTTACACTTAAGCATGAGTGTTTTAAGATAGATGTGGAGGTCTTGATATCTCCCCCATGTCCTTCCTATGTTTTCTTGGCATTAAACTACTGTCCTATGGCATCAAGACTGAAGACGTGGGCACTGTTGGCAACAGGCATTCACCATCTCCCACAAGTGGCCAATCTGTCTGCCTACCCTCTTGATGGAACTGCAGTGAAGAGGCATCATGGGAAAATCCTTAGCATTCCATCTGTTTCTCCTCTCTCTCCTTGGACTTCAGAATATCAGCAGATTTAATAATATCTGGCTTGGGACTCAGTGGCTCACATCTTTTGTCCTTTTCTGAGATACTATCTTCAAAGTGAAGTTTATCAGAGAGCCCATAGATGGATTTTGCTTTTGTCTAAGACCTTAACCATCAATAGTATGAGGCTTCTGGCTACTATGAGGGCAACACTAGCTCTTCTAAAACCTTTATCTAACTTCAAAATCAACTCGAGTCACGTGCAATATTGATTGATCAGACTTACCAGGTTTCTCACAGTAAACTGAAGAAGAGCTGAAAAGTCACCTAAATGTGTATGCAAATTTTATTTGTTTTGCTCCTGGGTTATAAAAACTGTTATCTTTCTTTGATGTGACTCTGCAAGATCCTTGCCATTGAAAAATAGTGTACACTTCCAGATTCATCAGGTGCCTTCAAGAACACCTTGCATCCAAAGACAGAAAGCAGAGGAAAGAACACTGTCTTTTTTTTTTTCTTCTCTTTTCCTGATACTAGGTATTAAACTTAGGCACGTTCTACCTCTGGGCTATACCCTCAATATTTATTTATTTATTTATTTATTTATTTATTTATTTATTTATTTATTTATACTAGAGATTAAACCCAGGGGCATTCTACCTCCAAGCTTATACCAACAGCCTCTTTTATGTTTTATTTTTGAAACAGGGTCTCGCTAAGTTGCTGAAGCTGGCCTCAAATCTGCAATCCTTCTGTCTCTGTCTCCCCAGTACTGGAATTACAGGTGTATGCCACCATGCCCAACCTATTTTTTTTATTTCTGAAATAGTATCACTAAGTTGCTGAGGCTGGCCTCGAACCTGCAATCCTCCTGTCTCTGCCTCCCCAGTACTGGGACTACAGGTGTTGCAGCCACACCTGGCTGAATGCCATCTTTTTTTTTTTTTTTTTTTTTTTTGCGGTACTGGGGATTGAACTCAGGGGCATTCTACCTCCGAGCTATACCCCCAGCCCTATTTTTATTCTTTATTTTGAAACCGAGTCTCACTAAGTTGCGGAGTGTCTCACTAGGTAGCTGAGGCTGTCCGCGAACCCGGATCCTCCGGTCTCAGCCTCCCGAATGCTGGGATTACAAGCGTGCGCCACCACGCCCGGCTTTGAATGCCATCTTTAGAGACAAGATGCTCAGTTCAAACTCTGGCCCCATCACTTTCTAATCGTGCACCTTTATATCCAACAAGGGAGGCACTGACACCATTTATTTGCAGCTCAGTGTCTAGAACAGTGATGCCATAGAAGTCAGTTCTTTGTGCCTAAAGACATGAGCCAATGAACTTCTCTTATGGAAATCACACTTCTGAACAAACTTTGAAGATGAATGTCTTAGGTTGAGTTCTCCAGGATGGAATGAAGGCGAGGGGAAAGGGTGTGTGTGTGTGTGTGTGTGTGTGTGTGTGTGTGTGTGTGAGAGAGAGAGAGAGAGAGAGAGAGAGAGAGAGAGAGAGAGAGAGAGAGAGAGAAAGATATTTTTAAAGTTCTCCAAAAAGAAAATGATGAGCAAATGGGAGAAGCAGGAAAGGAAGAAGACAAAGAAAGCAGGAGCCAGGTGATACTGCGCCGGGGCTAGGACCTGTGGGAGCTCTGAAGCATAGATCACACCCGACATGTTTTCTCCTCTCAGGAAAGAAGCTCCCTTCATACCCCCTTACTCATTTACTGCATTGAGGAGATGCAGATTGCAAATCCCCAGTCATTTCCTGCTCTCTGCAGGGGCATGACTCTAAAAAAGATCAAGGTGCAAAAAATAAAAATTAAAAAAAAAATTACACATAAACTGGGGATGAGCACATAGAATCTGAAACATGACCTGTGGCACCTGCTTGTGTTCTGGCAATGTCTCCTACAACTCCTTTACAGATGATTGTGCTGTGGACCGACTCTGAGGCATACAACATCTGAGATTTTCTCTCTGCAAGGTTTTCTTCTCATGTTTTAGCATCTGATTCTCAAAACACCATTGTGTGATATTTGGAACATGAAGTATTATTATCTATTTGTAACAATTAAGATATATTAGGCCCCCAAGGAGAAAAATGACTTGTTTCCTGTGAAACTAAGTTAGCAACATTAAGATTATCCATTGAAATACAGTAGCCCACTGGGAGGGAGTGGAAGTGTTTGCTCTGGGTTTGGCCACTGGGAAGGCTGGAGAGTTTGATGCTTGCTTAGGTCATGGAGCATGAGTGTGATACAAGTTTGTGGAATGATAGAGCTCAGAGGAGGGAAATATATGGCAACATTTAGGGTAAAGAGAGGGCCCTCATGGGAATGGAGTCATTCAGAGCAATGAACCAATGCTATGAGGGCCTCAGAAATGCCAGCCAGAGTGACAGAGATCTAATAAACCACTGCTAGAGGAAAATCATGCTCAAGTCAATGAGTTACTGAGAATATGGTCCAAAGATGCTGACAGTCTTCAGTAGTCTGAAAGGGGCAAGGTGTATTGTCAATTTCCACGTGCAGGTCGAGGAAGATTTGGCTGAAGGTGGTAGCAATGGCTAGAGAATAGGGATATGAGAGGTAGCCATAGTCTTTGGTAGAGTACACCAGCAAGAGAACCAGGAGATGGATGTGAAAGATGAAGCAGAGGGAAGATTTCCAGAAGAATCCAGGATTTTGAACTGAGGGACAAGACTTCTAAACTTATAAGTCATATAGTGTCAAATCCACTTTGAAAAAGCCCAGGGTGTTTTTGATTCCTTTTTGGACCCACTTACCTCAGACCTAGAATGACTTGTCTAAAACCTACAGTGGCAGGTGGCAGAGCACTGTGGCACCAGGGCGATGGTGAGAAGCCAGGTATTCTAACACCTGGCCTGCAGGCACACCACTGGCCCTCTCAGAAGAGCTGAACATTAACTCACAGAGGGCCAGGAACGAAGAGAAGGCAGATGGCAGTGGCTACTGCAGACATGGACCAGCTCTCCAAGCCTAGTGCCACACCCAGCATTCTGCAGAGTTTCAAGGAGAAAATTAAATGGGAAAGCATAGGTCTGTCTGCTTTATAGATTCTAATGAGAAATATATTTAATACTGTGTGTTTTATTAGCAATATCTTACTCATATCACCTACAAAATGCTTTAAAATTAGAATTACAGTTGGTCCTTTATAAATGTGGGTTCCCTATCTGCAGATTCCTCTAAGTGGGGTTAGAAAATACCTTTTAAAAAATTGTATCTGTATTGAACATGTACAAACGTTTTTCTTTTTGTCCTTACTCCCTGAGTACAGTATAACAATCATTTACATAGCATTACACTGTCAAGTATAGTTAGTAATCTAGAGATAACTTAAAGTATATAGGAGAATGTACCTAGGTTATATACTATGCCATTTTATAGAAGAGACTTGAGTATCTGTGGATTTTCTATCCACAGGGGGACCTAGAACTAATCCCCAATGGATACCCCAGGGGCAACTGTACTTATCTTATTTCTTAATTTTTAATATGTTTGTTTTTATATCTTCCTTTGAAAGTTAATATTGCATCTTGTGCATCTCTCCATACCATTCAATGTTCTTTTAAAAATCGTGTTTTAGAAGCCAGACACAGTGGCACACACCTGTAATCCCAGGACTTAAAGGATTGATACCCTGGGATTGCATGTTCCAGATAAGCACACAATAACTTAGTGGTGCCCTGTTTTAAAATAAAATATGACTGGGGTATGACTCAGAAGTAGGACACCCCTGGTTTCAAACTCCAGTATCATATGCACACACACAAGATACATGTTTTATCATGGCATGAACATTCATTATGTGGGTGGGCAATAATTTAATCACCCTCCTATGTAGGACATAAAGGTTAATTCCATATATTCTTGTGAATAATAATACTGTAAAATGTTTCTATGTTAATTGCTTTAAAGTATTTATTTATAAGCATATCCCCATTTAATTTTCATGATAACTTACCAAGGCAGAGGTCATTATTATTTTTATTTAACAAAAGTGTACCTGAGGCTTAGAGAAGCTGAACAGCATGGCCAAAGTCATAGTGTTTTCAGACTCCAATTTTGATGGGGTTGCTCTCATCACCATGAAGAAGTCACTTCAGTCCAGCCTGCTCCCCAGCTTGGCAAGACAATCCTGCCGATCACCGGCCTCAGAGTCTGCTTTTCATAAATGCTGCAGTGTCAAGGAAGGCAGGGTACGTTATTTTATGATGTTATACTATGACATGGTATTCCCCCTTCACATAGAAGCTAAACACTATACTTATTAAGAGAACCTAGCCATGGAAGTGACAGCAGTACAAATACACAAAATTAAGTTCAGAACTGCAGTGACAAGTCAGTCACATATTGCTGCCAGATGACTGACATTCTGAGCTGCATCAAAATTAATAAGACCTATCTCAACTCCAACGTGTTAACAGGCACAATTATGTGCTTCTTAGAATCAATGAAATATGGTATCAATAAACCAAGAAAGATTCCTCAATCTAATGTAAAGGCCTGAGAGATTACTTAGAGAGAAAAACTGTGATACCATGTGTTATTTATTGGATTGACTATGAATCACTGGTAACCATTTCCCACAGCACAGTGGTTCCTAGACATATTTACTCAAGTCTTAAACTCCATAAATGAAAAATAGTCATTGTTCTTATTAGGAAGACAAATCCTTCAAAGAGAAGCTGTAGTTATAAGCTTAAACTGTTTTATATTTATATACAAATGAACTTATGATCATCTGTTCACACTATTTCAGCCAGCTCCATACATGGAGAGCAACTGTCATTGAATTTTCTTGTTGAAATGTCCCTGTTGACAATCTCTAAGCCTACTGCAGCTGAAGAAAGTTTGAGTCACCAAGAAACAGAGGTAAGTATTCTTTCACAGTAAAGGCTAACTAGGACGGTCCATGCCAAGCTGAGTGTTGTCTCTTTAAAAGAAACACTTGTTTCTTTTCGTCTTCAAGTTCAGGTTCATCCTACCTAATCTTTCATTGGAATATGATAATTGTTCAATTAAAAAGACTTTCAATCCCTATCCCGTTTGAAATCAAAACCATTGAATTCTAGGATAATTGGCAGCCAACCTCATTTCTCTTTCCTTTATGAGACACTCAGCGTCCTGTTTCAGGCTTATATCCACTACTTTGATCCTTTTCATAGACAAAATCAAGCAGATTCAATGGGCTTATGTGTCTGAGTTGAAGTCTGTATAATACTAAGGGAAAGGAGTCATCACACCATAGTCCCAAGTTCAAAAGCATTTCTGCCATTTTGAGATTAAATTAAAAATAGAAATCAGATATACTGTAATTTGGGGGAGTAAAACTACTATACTTTCAGATGATAGTTTTTCCTAAAATGAATATATATACATACATATATATATATGTATATTACTTTAAGTACCATATATATATATTACTTTAATTATAATTATAATATATATATAATTATATATATATATATATATATATATATATTACTTTAAGTACCATTTCGTATAGAGCTCAGATCTGCGATATAGACGAAGACTGAGATCAGGGTACTGAACGTGGGTGTGGGTACTAAGAAGAGTGTGGTGTGCCTCACTTCACAACTCAAGGCAGGAAAAATGAGCTCTAAGGGAGGCCATCTCCTCTAAGTGTAGCCTAGAGTATCCCAAGGCATATATTCTTTAAATCTGCTGGTGGTGTGTGTAGTGAATCCCATCAGGGAAAAGGTAAAACACATAAAATGTGTGGGGAGTTTAGAAAGGAACCGTGGTCAGTGGGTGGGAAGAGTTTAGGAGACCGACACGAAATGACACGAGAGGGAGCCAGTTTTCGACCTTTAAACCAGAAAGGGCGCACAGTGGGAGCACTTACTGGAATGCTGAAAGGTTGCAAGAGGAGAGGCCTACCTAGCAAGAGCTGTGGCCTTCCATGGTGGGATCAGCCAACCGGTGAATAAGAAGCAGGGAGGAAGTGAGGTCCTCCTCTTCTCAGCTCCTCCTGGTGTCTCGCACTAACAACCCATCTGAAATCAGAGGAGAGGAAGGGGATCAGATCAGGCAGTGGGCCTCCAGCAGCAGGTGGAAGAACCTGGTAAGCCGTGGAGTGCTGGGTTCTGCAAAGGTGGGGAAGAAGTTTGTCTCTGATGTCTTCTAAACCTGATGATGGGCATCTCAACTGAGTCCATGGCTGATCCACTACCAACACCTGAAGTTCAACATCACTGTCTTCCTCAAGACACAGCCCTTAGAGAGACAGTTACAGTCTTTACAGTTCTACCTGCATCCTCTTGTATTCTAAGGCTTTGGTGAAAGCTACTTCTTGCTAGGCAACCAGTTGGTCAATCTAATAAACAATTCCATGCAAATAGTCTAATTTGGCTTAATTATTCTGTATGCAAAATACTTTGGACCAGAGTATTTCAGATTTGAGTTTTTTTGTTGTTTTTGTTTTCATTTTGATTTAGGAATATTTACATAAACTTAATGAGATATATTGGGGATAGGATCCCAGTCTAAACTCAATATTTATTTATGTCTCCCATACACCGTCTACACATAGTCTAAGGCAATTTTATATAATATAATACAACATACATTTTGACTGTGACCTGTCACATGAGGTCAGGTGTGGAATTTTCTACTCTTAGTGTAATGTCAGCTCTCAGATATTTTCAGATTTTGGCACATTTCAGATTTTGGATTTTCAGAGTAGGGTTGCACAACCTGCATCATAATTAGATATAATCATAGATACTAAAGCTAGGAGAGATCTCAGAAATTATTTCTTGTGCTGTCAGAGTATTTGACATAAGAACACAAATATATAGAAGGCAATAAGCTCTAATAATGTAAGGTGACACACGAGAATTACGTGCTATTTAACTTGGAGCAAAAGACATTATCTTTAATAAAGAGCTTCAAGAAACCCAGTATATTTCAAAGTGTGGGATTTACCATAACTAGGTGGCAATCACACAGCATTAAGAACACCAAATCACATGGTAAGAAAATGATTCTCTTTACATTCATCTCCACAGTTGATTATATCAAAGAGAAAGCCTGGATTTAGAGTTAGGACATCTTAATCCCTCTTTAAACACTTGTTACACTCCCTTTTTAACAAAGAGAAGCAGGCGTAAGACACTGGCTTCAAGTTCAGACAATGGTTGTTAGATTTAATTTGATAATGCTTTAATTCTCTTGAATTTATATTTTGAGTTACCCTTTACTTAATGATGGATAATAATGGCTTCCAGTTTATGTTAATGTTATTAAAGTTTTCTTCTTAGCACATTTTTAAGTATAAAAAGTAATCAATGAAAGAAAATATATGTAGACAATGGTATGGTTTTTTCAAGATTATGTAAAAATAATAGTAATAATAAGTGAAGTTTGGGAAACACTATTCCAAAGAATTTTATCTGTAATCCTGTAATTTACATATACGTATAAATTATAGATAAGTGCTTGAGTGTGTGTGTATGTGTGTGTGTGTGTGTGTGTGTGTGTGTCTGTGTCTGTGTGTTTTAAGTGGTAGGCCAAATTCTATTGTATCCCCAGTATTGGTGTCCAAGCTCTGTATCATTCTTTCCTCTTGAGTACAGAAAAAAATTGGGGAATATCATAGGAGATCAGTCTCATGACTATGCTAACATTGTATAGTAAAAGGGATTCTGCATATAGAATTAAGATCCCTATTTGTTGACTTTACGTCAATCAAAAGGGAGCGTATCCTGGGTAGGACTGACCTAATCAGGCACTCTCATAGAAGATACAAGCAGCAGCAGCAAACGCTTTTCTACATGGTCTAACAGGAGCAAGCAGCCATGTTATGAGAGGAAGGCTTTGGAACATAGACCTAAGAGCAGAATCAAGGGTCTGATAGGGGCCTACAGCCAACAGCTAGCAAGAAACAGACCTATGTCTTACACCTATAAGAACATGAACTTTACCACCAACCAGTGAGCTTGGAAGAGAACTCTGAGCTTCAGATGAGACCATGGTCCCAGCGGATACATTTACCACCCTTGATCCTGATGAGACTCTGAGCAGAGACCTCTGATCCACAGAATGTGATTTGAATTGATATATTCAAAGAAAATTGAAGAAACATTTGTGTGAGAATTGGGAAGATTTAATTGGACAAAAGCATCATGGAATTATGACACAGAAACATGCCACCTGTACCACATAGATAGTGTTACTTAGCTAGATGAACAATGACAGAAACTATTCAAAGAATTTTCAAAGGAATATGAGGATCTTCCAGGCTAGTACTTGGTACGTGTTACTGTACAGACAAATCCCTGGCATGTATTGTAAAAACAGACTCTGATTCAGTAGGGGTGATTTCAGACCTGAGATTTTGTGTTTCCACCAAGCTTCCAGGTGACACCAATATTGCTATTGTGGGTCATAATTGTCAAGATTATTCTCCTTTTTCCAAATAAGACTTTTAATCCACAGTAAAAGGTTTCCTAGCTGACTTTGGAGCAATATCAAGGTGGTACTATCTCCTTCCCATTGTCCAACATAGCCAGAACCCACTTTCTATTCATGGCCCACTCAAAAAGCTGAAGGGCATTGGGATTTGGCCATCAAAGAATTTAGATAACTAAGACTGAATTTCACAGGCAACTCCTCTGACACAGGGTGGGTCACCATGAGACCGGAAGTTTTGTTGAAAGGTACACCCAAGATTTGCAGCCTGGTCTAAGCTCTATTCAAACTTCTGAGACTGTAAAATTAGGCTGGAAGTCTCCACATTTACTATACGATCCCTGGTATTTCCTGTTTCCAGTCCGGCTGGCAATATCACAAGCAGTCTCTCATGGTTTGTTGTATTTCCATTGAACCATCCCAGCTAGAGTCAAGAAGAATAAAATAGCAGCAAAACTTGCAAAGTTCAAAATTAACATTGTGGGAAATTTCATTTATATCACCTCCAAAGGGGCTTTATTTGGTTTGCACTGCTGTGTTTGAGTTTCTCGATGATGTATTCACATACATACATATATCATGGTCTTGGTTTTCTCTTCCTTCCCTTCTTACCTCCCAATATATCCGATTTCATAATAGCAGGCTAAATTCTAAGTTCAGACACTAGAATTTTGGACAATTCTAGAGATTAGCTGTCTGGTTCATTTGTAGTAAACCAAACACCAATGTATGTAAGGAGCTCATGGATTTGACAGGAGTTTGGCATAAACCATAATATCTTCCCTAGAGTTGTATAGCCTTACGGATGGGTGAGAAAACCTTTTTCTCATGCTGGCTGAGGAGAAGCCGAAAGAGCTGCAGAAGGAGAAGGGATCTGGGTAAAGTCGAGAAAGAAGGAAATTACAGTTAATGAAGAGGTTGAAGAAGATTTAGACTACAAAAAGAACAGACTCCTCGGGCATCCAGACAAACCATCAAATTCAGGAACAGATTCAAGCAAGGGAGATGCCTCCAAACCAAAAGAGGGAAAACTTATCTTCAGAGAAGAACAAGGCCACACCCATCCCCAAGATTAACAAATATTTTATTGTGGTGGCCCGAACTACCCACAGTGCTGGTCAAAATCAGTAAGGTGTTTAGCACAACACTGACGGAGACTGACTGGCCTAATGGAAGGTGTGGATTCTGTGGTAGGAGAGAGCCAAGGGATGAAAAGGCACCAGTTTGGGGATTTAGTGGCAGATACAGATAGTGTCTGCTTGCCACTGGCTAACCTCGGATGGCAGCAGCCAGAGTATTGGATATGAGGGTCCTCACCAGAGGCCCCTCTTCCAAGCACACCCTTCAGATTTGTGATCAAAGTCTGAATAGTTTCTTGCCAAGGTAGGGCTATTCCTTGGTACCTTTTTTCTCAAAGGTTTCTCTTTTGGTATGAAACAACATTAACACTATACATTAAGTCCACTCTTGATGCTTGGTTGGTTTCTAGGCATGGCTCAGCATAGTATAGTCAGTCCCACATCTCAAAAATATAAGTGTGTAAGCCACTTGATATTGACATGGCTGAAGGCCTTAGTGATACTCGGAAGAAATGGTCATAGTACTCAGAAGGACCAGACATCAAGACAGGAAACTCAGAGTACAGAGAGGAGGGTTGGTAGCTCTCAGGGACAGTGGGGTGACAGGACTCCCTCTGTAGGAGAAGGGTCTGGCACTGAAGACCAATTACCTGGATTCTTGGCTATAAATATCCCATGTGACTATAATACTCATTGCAAAAACGAATATTCCATTGATGATATCTACATCAGTTTCCCCAAGGAAGGTCCCTGCTCTCCATCCATTTTCTGACATGCCCCTGGTTGCAACGTGCTCTCTCCTGACTCCTAGAGGGGATTTTCTCTCCACCCACATCACATTAGCCAGCATTCACACCTGCCTCTGCCTCCGCATGGTGGCTGAGGATGGAAAAGATATAAAACCACCAAGAGAATCTATGAGCCCTGACGTCTGCTTAGTTATTGTTCTGTTTCTACTCACCCTCAGGTTAACATCAGAAGGTTGCTGCATTTACAAGTCGCATGCTTGGTTGGCAGCCGGAAATCCTATTGAAATGCCACATAAGATGTCAATACAGCATAATGTTCTCTAGTTCCATCCATTTTCCTGAAAACAACATAATTTTGTTCTTCTGTATGTCTGAGTAATATTTCATCATGTCATCTGATCACAGAAAGTCAAGGGATGTATGCTTTCCGTCATATGTGGAAGCTAGAGAGAAAGTAGGAAACAGAAGAGACTTTCGACAAATGAGGATAGAAACCAGCAGAACAGTGGAAAGGGATTAGAAGAGGGAGGTGGGGAGGGAGAAAAGGAGAACTAATGAAGAAACAGTTCAAATAATGCTGTTTCCATATATGAAGGTATCACTACCAATCACTAACATGCACGGGGTAGTGGAGCGGGATCTTTGAACTTCACTATGATGTATGCTTACAATGCACCAATATATGATGTCGATGCACGCCAGGCATGGTGGTACGCACCTGTAATCCTAGTACTTGGAAAGCTGAGACAGGAGTATCCCTGGATGGAGGCCAGCCTGGGCAACGTAAAAAAAAAACATCTCAAAATAAAAATAAATAAATAAAAAGGGTCAGATGTGTAGGACAGTGGTAGAACACACATGAGTTCAATCCTCAATAATGAGAGGGGAAGAGAAAGAGAGGAGAGGTAAGGCAAAGGAAGAGGAACAGAGGGTGGGGAGGGAAGGAGAGGAGAGGTTAATAGAGGATCATTTTAACTTAATGGGGGAGGGGGTGTACCACTGTTAAAATAACAATGCCTGACTCAGATCTCCTGACTGCAGGGCTTCTCTGTGCCTATCATTTCTGCCTCTGTCCACTTGTCTACTGACCTTTGGATCTATCCCCACCCTCCCTCTGCCCTATTCTGTATTACAGAGCTGGCCCATACAGGGCACACTGCCTGGCTCCCCTTGCCATAGGAATTCTGGTTTGACTGGGCCAATGGGAAATCACGGAGCCCAGGGCAGGAAAAGGGAGGGAAAAACAAGGTATTCCTCCCTGAACCTCTGTTGTCTTTTGGCTAGTAGTTGTGTTTCCTGCGTGGCTCCAGCTTCTACCAGGTGGGCCTCCTGAAATCAGACCTCCACAAGCCACCCTCGAGGTTGGCCAACTCTTCTTCCCTATCTAGCCCTGGACATGGTAGTGGCTTCCTGTGTTGCTCATGTTTTTAAAAATGTGCTTTTATTGGTGCATTATCATCTCACATCATAACGTACATCATGTTGGCAGTGACACACATGCACATAGCACTTGGTGCCCCCTGCCCTGCCTCTCCATCTCCCCCCTTCCCATACAGAGGACTGAGACTGATATTGGGATTTTCACGTATGTACACACAGTCAATATTAGTATTTTCAATAATGAACTTCAGTCTTCCCCCTCTCCTTCCCTTCTATTCAGCAAAAAAGAAGAAGATAACGCTCATCTCTAGATTGCTTCATCTGCGTTCCCAGCTCTTCCAATACTATTTCTCTAGTTCAGCCTTTGTAGTAATTTTAATCAAACTACCTGGCACCGGTTTAATTTTCTTGACAAACCACAAGAGAAGCAGTATACTTATTTGTTTTGTGTCTCTCTCCAAGAGGAGGAATACACATGTCCAAAGCTTATTCTGCACTACCACCTTCGTTTGTGTTGCTGCTGATCGACACCCTACAGAAGAGTGGGGGAAATCCTACTGAAATAGATTTGCCTATCTCAATGTTCTGCCTCCTTAACACAGCATGTTTTCACATGAAACAAAGGACAGCTTGAGGACACTACATAGCCTCTGCAGGACAAAGATGTCACTGGTCTTCCAGAGCACACAGCAGAGCCCATAATTAGGCCTCCAAGAAGAACGGGTGAGTAGACATCCCAGAGATGAATACTGATTTCTAGAACCCACAGAGCTCCCACAAAGAATCCAATTCGTCCACATGAGCCAATGAATATACTCCCTGAAAGACAGCTGATGAGGCGTATGGTCTACTGACCCCTAGAATCAGGACTTCACGGCTGGCTCCACTCTCAGGCCTGCCTAGAACTTGCTTTGAATCCCAAAGAACTACACAGACATTAACCAATTATTCTGTTCTTGGCCCAATGCCGGGATACACTATCAAGATTTGACAAACCCTTTGTACTCTCTGTAGTTCTGTAGGAATTTAGGTTTGTCTGCTTCGATCAAAACTGAAGCCAAGCTGAGACCTTCAGCAGAGGGGAAGCTTGACGATTTAATATTTAATACAAACATCCTGTTCCCATAAACTAATCCTCTTTAGCAGGAAAAAAAATGTCATTAGAACACAGCTGAGCAAAAAGGGAAAAGGTTATAAACTTGGAAAATAGCAAAAATACTGTTTGGAGCTTTTAATGTGTCTTCCACAGAGTCGCACAGCTGCGGTGACTGGGGGGCAGATTTCACATCGTCTCCTTTCATCTGCCTATGGGTGCCTGTAAGTAAAGGTTTATGTTTTGTTTATGCTCTCCATGATGTGCAGATATTTGCTTTTCCTTTTGAATTTCATCCCTCTTGCTTCCCCTCCACCAAGTTCTTGCTTTCAGGCACAGAGTTGATGAAGAGTTAGAGAGAAATTTCTTCTAGAAAATGAAATGTTTGCTTGAAACAAGATCAGGAGCTTCCTATGAAGTGGCCATCTGAACCTCCTCTCCCTGCCCTTTCTCTAGCCTGATGGCTGACCCGAGGGGACCATCGTCTCTCAAGTCTTTCCTCGCCACCTCCTCTATGAATCATGCTTCAAAACTGGCCCTCTATGATGGAAATAAAGGCAATGGGCTATGATCGCCAAAATTTCAATGTGGCAAAAATATCTCCACTTTTCGTCAGACTTCTGAGCATTAAACAACTGGAGAACAACCAAGACCCACCAAATACTGTTCCATCTGGTCTTGATTTAAAAGTCAACCACATGGCATTTGCACTTCTCCCTGACTGACAAGTCCGATCATAAACCAGCCCTGGCTCTCCCATCCTACTAGTCTTTTATATAATTTTGGCACTGACAAGGTTCATAAATATCCTATCAGGGATAGGAGCTATATGATCATCCCCACAGTATATGGGGTCAACCGTAATAAAATTATGCCACAGTCAAAGAAAAAAAGCAAATGGAGACAACTTGGGTTTGGATGGCATTAGCAGTTAGCAAGTCGTTATTTCATGGTGAACAATTTGGTGATTAAAGTTTCCACCGGATACTCAAGTACTACTAATGGCTGGCATTTAATAAAGAGAGCGAGAAAGAGAGAGAGAGAGATGTTTATAAGAATCCCGGGGGGGGGGGGGGAATTCCCTCCCACAGATTCCCATGCCCGGGATTCCATTTAACAATGTATTGAAATCATATTCTCACTTAAAGGCTTGACTCTGGTGACTCCAGTTTTCAGTGATTTCTTGCTTCTCAAACCCTTGAACTATTATCTGTTTAAATGTATAAAATATGCCTCTCCTGTCATACTGCCTTATAGTATTATATTTCTACATGGTGAATATACTTTGTGTTTTTATATTAGCTTGGCAGACACGGAACCTGAGATATGACGTGAACGTGGGTGGCTTGTTGGAGAAGCTGCCCAGGAGTAAGAGAACAGAGAGCATGAGATGGGGAAGAGGAAGAGCTAATGCAAGGCTGCATTATCAGCTGGGCATCCTAGCACTTGCTTGTAATCCTAATACTTGGGAGGCTGAGACAGGAGGATTTCAGATTCAAGGCAAGCCTCAACAATTTAGTAAGACCTTGTTTCAAAATAAAGAAGACTAGGAGATGTAGCTGGAAGATAGAATGCCCCTGGGTTTAATCCCCAGTATTGAAAGCAAAACAAAAATACAACATTGTATTATCAAGGTCATTGCTGTAGATAATAAGGCTCAATTCCATGGGATGCACCAAGAAGCAAGCATGTGCTTCCTGAAATTGTCCAGTTTCAAGGTGGGAGGCTGGACATTTTACTCAACAAATTGCATCCCCGTTGACTGAGCATTGTCCCGGCCCCGAGTCCTCTAAGAGACACTTGCAAACCAAACAAGATCTAGCTCCCATGGTGTGACAGAAAGCCTTTAAGCAAAGCAGAGAAAGCCAAGGAGCATATCTTTGAGGTGTGATGAAGGTGGCTGGGTTGAGTCTAGTTCATGAAGCGATCCCCCACAAATGGGCCTGAGTCTGTGTTGCCGGTACCAGAGGCATTTGCTCTGCATCTCACCACCAACTCCGATGAGCTGCAGTGTCTCTGGCCAGAGGCTATCTTACAGGACTAGAACCATGGAATGTACCTAGCACAGAACCACATATTTGGAATGAAAGAAACAAGTTCTGAATAAATCAATCATGTATCGCTATCACATACCCCCAACATCTCTTTTCTCCCCTTCCATCTTTCTTTTTCTTGAGTTGAGGTCGCGGTCCTTCTAATGTTATACGTCATGATACATATATAACAAAAAGTATAATTGAGCTGCGGTGGAAAGAGCATTCAAACTTACAGTGCAAAGTCCTGGATTTGAGCCTTGGGCTGTCTTTAAATTAACATTGGACAGGTCAAAAATCTCACTGAGCTTTCATTTTAAAATCTATACAATGCTTTCTTCATGAAGTCAGTGTCAAAATGAGCCTATGTTTGTGTGAAGCCCTTGGAAAAGGTGAAAGTGGGTGCATATATAAGGGACATGGCCACCCCTCATCCTCACTTCTTTCTAAGAATCTGCTCTTTCAGTTAAAAAAAAGTTTTGAGCACTTTCAACTGTCAGAGAGTCACAGAGCATAGAGAGATGGCATAATCTGGTCAGAGTCTGCTGCTTGCTAGAGAGCCTTGAGCCATTCCACAACCTAGGGGTCAATAAACGCCTTCCCCAAAGAGTCATCTCACCGGTCCCCATGAGTAAGAAAGTACTATCATACAAGTAACCCCAAACCAGCCATTTTTCTCAGAACCCTCCCTTATTTCCCAACTAAGCCTTTCTTTTATACTATGCCTGCTGTGTCAGTGACCTACTATCACCAATGTTTCACACATAGCAAACCACCCCACAATTCAGTGCTTTAAAACGTTAGTCACTATTTTAAAAGTGGATGGATGGATGGATGGATGGATGGATGGATGGATGGATGGATGGGCAGAAGAAAGGGTGGATGGATGATAGGTGCTAAACTAATATAGTAAAATGCTAGGTGATGGTAACTGGCTATTCACTGACAAATTCAATCTTTCAATCTTTCTGTAGGTATGAAATTTTTAATTAAAAGAGATCGAGAGTAAATTCAAGCATTTATGTAGCTCACATGTGCATGGGTCCCTCCACTCTTGAGTGACTAATCTTGGCTGGGTTTGCTCATGCATCTGCCCTATGGCACGGAGCACCCATGGCTGGATATATAGTGCCGGATGCCCTGTAACGGCCGTATGTGAAATGGATCTCCTCTATGGTCCGTTTTTCTACTGGCCAGTCAGAGGCGGCTCATATGATGGTCACAGGAATCCTAGAGAACAGGAGGAAATGCGCAAGACTTCCTGGGTATTGGGCTTTGAGATTCCATATGGCCACTTTCACTAGACTATTAGCCAAAGCAACCATAAGGCCAGCCTGGATTAAATGGATGGAGGAATAAACAGGAAGGGTGAAGAACCACAGACATTTTTGCAATCTGCTTTGCTGGTTGCAATCTACTCTGTATCCACTCTACTGGCTACTCATCTTTGTTCCATAAACCAGTAGGCCCTCTACAGACAGACTCACAAACTCCCTCCATTTCAGTCGCTCACCAGCAGACACATGCTTGGGTGTCTAACAAGTTCTCACATCACAGAGGAGAGAGATGATTCTCTAAGAGCTGCAGCAGCCACCTCCCCTTATCAACAGGTCCACTTATCACGGTTTCAGTTACTTACAGTCAACCACAGTCCGAAAATGTTAAATGGAAAGCTCCAAAATAAAGTTTGTAAGATTTAACTTTTATTATAGTGTTTTATTAAAATTCTTCTTAGTTTATTATTAGTTACTGTCGTTAATCTCTTACTGTGCCTGATTTTTAAATTAAACTTTATTAAAGGCATGTATGTATAGAAAAATATTTATTATATAGGTTTCATTACTATCCATAGTTTTTTACATCCAATCGGGGTCTTGGAATGTGTCTTCTAGGGAAACTACTGTGTACTGATCAGGGGAGGCTAAAGGCCAGATGAAGTTATAAATTACCCTCCTGAAGCAAGGATCAGGAAGTAAAGTACTCATGTTCCAATTTGGGGGTCCTGGATCCCCGTATATCTCCACCATTCATTTTTATGATCCACTCTAAACCATGGGTCTCCTTGTGCACCCATGCACAAGGTGATTTTTGAAGAACACACTTCTTCCCTAGTTCCCTTCACCTACTGCTTGAGGACTTCTCTTTGTAAACTTAGAGAGGTAACTGACCCATTTCCCCCAGCGTGCTTGTCTTCTCTTTACCCAGCAAAGGTTTCACGATTCATCCAGCCCACCATCTGCTGTCTTCTGGTTCTCCTCAAATTCAGAAGAACCAGGCCAGCAATGAGCACTACAGTCTTGGGTCAGAGAATAAACTGTCTCTTTGTGCAGAGTCTTAGAAGCGTGCCCGGGTGAAGACTCTGGCATCGTTAGCACCCTGTCCACTGACAATGGGCTCCGACAGCTGAAAACAGGAGATGGCAAACCTAAAACTCACAACACTGGGAAACTCAGGACGTTCTGCTTTCTTCAAAGCTCAGCCATGTGGAAGTTCTTTCAACAACCTCATGTTACAAGTCTCGGTAAAGAGAAGCAGACAGTGAGAACTGCTTCCTAATAAGGACTGTTGAGTTATTAATAAGCAGGCAGTGGAATTGAGCCTTTCTTGTCAGCCACTTACCAAACTCAGACTATGGATTTCATTCATTTTTAATTAGCTTTTTCATTACATCATTAGTCTGTCCCCATTACTGCAATGCCGAAAGAGTGGAAAGGTATACTTTTATGGTGTTTACTGATCATGTTATTTGATTAAGGATGGCCACAGGCCTCCCAGGCATTCTTAAGAGCTGAGGAAAGGAGAGTCCGAGCTAGGAGTTGGAAGGGTGGGAAGTTAGACACTGCGCAGAGCAAGCACTTGTAGCTCAGCATGAATGAAATCACAGACTCCTTGCCCCTTTCTGTTTGGAATGAAAGGTATTAGTACTGCCTATGTTAGGACATCTTTAGTTAATATAATAACAATAAATAATATGAGAGAGGAAGAGCTGGTAAATGAAATATTTGCAACAGTGACTCATTTTATATCAGATCATAGTTCAGATATTGCCAGAGATTCAAGTCACACCCACTCTAAGTACAAACCAGACACCCCGTCCACTGCATCTCTGTTTAGACTTGCAATAATGTCCAGAACTCCACACACATATTCGTTTCTTCACCTGCAAAATGATGGGTTAAGGCCAGGTTGTTCCTCAGATGTCTTCTGTTGCTAGCTTTCTGGGACCCCAGCCCCCGTCCAGTGCCTTCCCTGGCCATGCCAGACCCCATGGCGGCACCCTCACCAGTGCTCTGAGTCCCCATGAGAACCCTGGGAGTTTGGCATCAGGCTCAACTCTCTGCTTTGCTAAAGAGGAAACTGAGGCATACATCAGTGAGGAGACATTTCAGGTTCTGTGCTCCTCATAGAGGGATTCGAGGAAGATCCCATCTCGGGTCCTGCCCACACCTGCTGAGCCAGAATCTCCTGAAGATTGAGTCAGATTTTGCATTTGAGCAAAGTTCCCAGGCACTTCTACTCCCGTTCAAGTGTAAGTCAGAATGCCATAGGTCACTAAACGTCAAAGCCAAAAGGCAAATTCTAACCCTCTGCCACTACAGCCTACACTTTCTCCACGTACATCGTATCTATGGTTCTTCCTTCAGGAAGAAACCGGCCCCTGTTTAGCTGATCTGATTAGCCATGGTCAGGATGCCAAGCAAATCTCAGATACCCTCTACAATCTCTTTTCAGGTGGAGATTGAACCTAGGGTGTTTCACCACTGAGCAATATCCCTAGTCCTTTTTTGTATTTTTTAAATTTCATGTTTTGGCACTGAAGATTGAACCCAGGGACATTCTGTCTCTGAGCTACACCCTCAGCCCTATTTTATTTATTTATTTATTTATTTATTTATTTATTTATTTATTTATTTATTTATTTATTTATTTATTTTTATTTTGAAATAGGCTCTCACTAAGTTCTGGTGCTGGCTTCCAACCTGCGATCTTCCTGTCTCAGCCTCCCAAGTACTGGGATAACAGGCATGCACCACCGCACCCTGCTCTCTAAGTGCTCTTTAAACTCACCACACACTACCAGAATGCTGTCTGGATGACTTACACACCAACCTTCCCCCTGTCATTCATTTCATCTTTCTTCCAAAATGACAGTGTTGGTAGTGTCTTAAAAATAAACTTTTCCAATGACTTTCAGGACAAGTATAAAGGGTAAATGATAAAGAAATAACATCTAAGCTGGGCGTGGTGGTGCACGATTGTAATACCAGCATTCGGGAGGCTGAGACCGGAGGATCCAGGCCAGCCTCAGCTACGTAGTGAGGCACTCTGCAACTTAGTGAGACTCGGTTTCAAAATAAAGAATAAAATAAAAGAAATAACATCTATTTTCCTATCTGAGAACGTTTTTTTCTGCTCATTTGCTGACGGTGCATGGACAAAGGGCTGCTGCAGGCACCAGGAAGGATTTCCTTGGGGAGAATCAGCCTCGGCTTCTCTTTTGATGCTTTGGCTTAGAGGACATCAGAGGGGACCTCCACTTAGCTGCGAGCAGCGATGGTACAGGGACCCCCAGGCAGACCAGCCCCCCATTAGTTGGGTTCCTCTGGAGTAGTAAACACAGCACTCTCCCAATCTGTTTTCCAAGATGAATTGTATATAAAGCATGTGTGGGGCGGGAGATGATAGTACGCTTGAGGCTTTCAGCTATCCATGTTTACAGACTATAATGAAAACCACAAGTTTCTTCTTTAACTCAAGTCAGTATACATTCCTTCGACCCACAGGCAAATTGCAGCAGGGAGGGGGGCTGGGAGGGGCCCACAATGAGTCATCATTTCACATTTTTTAACAGCTTAATGAACATCTAGAAATGCTGTATTAGCCAGCAAAAATACAGTCTTTTCTCCACCTACCAAAATCAGCAATGACCCTATTTGGATATGGAATCGTCTGAGCATCTACTTTAAGTGTCTGCCTTTATGGAAGGTAAGTGGCTGGTGTCTCTACCACAAAAGAGTCACACACAAAATGCACAAAAGGACCACAACTAACCAAGTTAATAACATTCCCTCATTTTGCCCCACGTTTGGAAGGGGAAAACATGATTTCTCCTAGGTTCCATTAATCCTCAGGAAAACCCAGGCCATGGTGCTTGGAAGAGAAGACAGAATTCTCAGATCTGCAAAGCAGCTCTCTCAGCCAAGATTCCTGGTGCTAACAGACAGATGGTACATGGAGCGAGGGTCTCAACCCACAGCTGTGTGCCTCTGGGTCTCAGATCTATGTGTGCGATAATTGCAGTTTTTCAGATCATCTGAAATAGCAGTCTCTGTGTGATCTTGGCAATTTTGTTATTCCTGACCCTCTTTAATTTTGTACAGACAGGGGCCACATGCATAAAATGAGGGAAATCGTGGGAAAGTGTATATATGTTTTGTGCATGTATATTTTACAGCTATACTAAGTAAATCCTTAGTTTTTAAACTTCGCGTGTGTGTGTGTGTGTGTGTGTGTGTGTGTGTGTGTGTGTGTGACTAGAGATTGAACACCCAGGGGCATTCTACCTCTGAGTTACTCCCTCAGTCCTTTTTAATTTTTTTTTTAAACAGAGTCTCACTAGGTTGAGTCTTACTCTTTGCTGAGGCTGTCCTCTCACCTAAGATTCTCTGTCTCAGCCTCCTAAGTACTGGGATTACAGGTGGGTACCACTGTGCCCAGCTTTGACTCTGATAACCCAAAGGACAAAAACTGAGTTTCTTCCAAGTTTTGTCCTGAGCCCCAATAAATTATTTTATTTTTTCACTCATCTTTCTCTGCTTCCTCATAATAGTATAGGCCACAGGCTGGTTCCCAAGCAAACTACAAAATCTAAATGATACTACTTGTCCTTGAGACCAAAATTTGCATCCTTCAGATAAACTGCCAATTCTACATGAAAATAATGGAAGGAGATTTCTAGTCACCCATTGTCATAAGAATTCTGTGAGATTTTCTTGAATTAATAAAAAATAAAATGCAATTACAGTCGAGCCTTGTTATAAGGGGGAATTAGTTTTAGAACCCCTTGAGGATTCCAAAACCCATAGATGCTCAAGCCTTTAATATAAAATGGTGTGTTAATTACATATAACGTAGTCAACCCTCACTTATACTTTAAATCACCTCTAGATTACTTATAAAACCAAATACAATTTAAATGCTATGTAAATAGTCATTGTACTATATTGTTAGTGGATAATTACAAAAAAAAAGAAAGAAAGTCTGTTCATGGTCAGTACAGATGCAATTTTAGTTTTCATTTATTGTTGGTTAGTTAAATCTAGCTGCTGAACTCATATATAGAAGGTAGGTGTATACCACTTCTGAAATGGTATCATGACCTTGAGATCTACTGGACACTTCATTTCACTAACAGATTAGCTTTAAAAATACCTGGTGAGCCGAGTATGGTGGCACACGCTTGTAATCCCAGTACTTGGGAGGCTGAGACAGGAGGATCTGGGTTCGTGGCCAGCCTCAGCTACTTAGTGAGGCCTTCCAAAACTTAGTGGGACCCTATTTCAAAATAAAGACTAAAATAGGACTGGAGGTGTAGCTCGGAAACAGAATGCTCCTGGGTTCAATTCCCAGTACCGGAAAAAAAAAAAATACCTGGTGTTTCAGAGGAGCAGTTGGCTTACAGATTGAATTGTAGCACCTATAGAACTTGTAGAAGTTGAGAAAATATATATATTCCTGTTATATAATTCTGGGTGAATTTAGTTGAGGTCCAACTCAAAATACTCTGGTATTCTTTTGATAAATGCTGATACAGTAAAGTATTAAAAAATAAAATGCATTTTATGTCTTCTTTTGCTGGGTAAATTCCTCTGAATAAAGCTGATTCGACTTCATTAATTCTACTTTCAAAGAAGGTCTTCCCTATATATTTATTATTGAGTCTTGTCAGAACACATTACTACTTAGTATAATCTTCCAAGGACTCCTCAAGACAATCTCTTGACTTTTAGCTCAGTTATCACTTTTTCTCTTTTTTGAGCAAGAACAAAAGAAGATTCAAGTCATGGCAACCATGAATTATGGGGTCCAAGGAAAGAGGTCATAAATACACCCAAATTGGTATGCAGACAGAGTAATTTTCACACTTACCCTTAATTCATTCATTCATTATATCAGTAGCTATTTATTGAGACTCTTGTGTGTATACCTAGGGAGACTGTGATATATAAAATTGATGTGGTGTACCATGCATTCATGTAACTATAAAGGGTGAATAGAGATCTTCAGAAAACTAACAAGACAACAAATAAATGAAAAATTAAAAGCATTAATTAACATAAAAATTAATAAGAAAAAGACCAAATGTCTTTGTGCAAAACCAAATATCTATGGACTTTCTTTGGATTACTATTGGGAAGCTGCTTGTGAAAAACATTTTTGAGGCAATGGAGAAAAACTGAACACAGATTTGATAGTAAAGAATATAAATTTTGCTGTATTGTAGTGTTTTTGAGCAGATGTTTAAAAAAGAAGAAAATAATAATGTCCTCTAGTTTCATTGACGTTATTGCAAATAGTAGGATTTACTTTTAAAATATCAAATAATATCCCATCTCATACATATATGTTATAATATCCTTATCTGTGATGACTATAATTAATAGTACTGTATTAAACACTGAAAATTTGCAAAGAGAGTAGATTTTAAATGCTCTTACCACACAAAAAAGAAAAACATGTAAAGTGATGGGCATTTTAATTTGTCTATAGTAAACATTTCACTGTGTGTATGAGTCATAGATAATAAAAATAAAAATAGAAAATAAATGTCTATCTATTATATATGCTGAAGTGTTTACATATGTATTTGCTAGTATCTACTTTGAAACTCTCATAAATAGGGAAAGAATGGAGTGAAGATAGGTAGAACATAGATGGCAGAAAAACTATCGTTGTTAGAAATGAGTGATGGACCCAAAGGACTCATTGTACTATTTCCTCTACTTCCATGAATATTTTAAAATATTCTTAAAATTAATAATAACAGTAATAATAATAATTCTCCGTTGCATTGGTGTTCAGAGTTAGCATTTACTGAGCACTTACTATACATATCATTATCATGGCATGCATAGGAACCGGATGGGCACCGACCCTAAACTTGGTTTGATGTTAAGAATGATGATGACTCCACATACCAAGAGAGTACAAAAAAGTTAGCTATTTATAGACGAGGCTTGGGGGAAAGCAGGGTAGGCCCTCCAGCTTGTCTGGAGATGGCTCAAGAGAGCAGGAAAAGTCATGGCTTATAGTTCTTATAGCGTCGAGGTCAGGGATTCCATGTACAAGCAAGGTCTTGTGTGGCTAGCCTTTCCTATCTTTGCCAAAAGGAGCACTGGGCTTTCTTATCAGCTTTCCCATGTGTGAAACACAAAGGAAAAAGAGAGGGGTGAGGCTTAAAAGCTATCAGCAATAAAACATCAAAAAATGAAATCGGGCTATTGCTATCATCTCATTTCATCTGTATGACAGCCCTGCCCTCTAAAGAAGATTAAGAGTTCATAGAAAAGGAAATTTAAGTTTAGCAAGGTAAAAGTACGTGCCAAGATTCTAAAGGGAGCAACACGGGAACCAGAATCTACGGTCTCAAATACACACTGTGCTATAAAGCATCCTTTTACGTGGAGTGTGAGGTATTTCCACATACAAGAACTGCATCTGAATCACTCTCCAACCCAGGAAAGTCAGCATAGCTTATTATGCTGATATTCAACATTGGAAATATGGCCCAGGCCAGGCAGATAATAGAGTGGTGGATAGAAAAAAAAATCACATAGCCTTCTCTAATGATACATTGCATTTCCTCTGACCCAATGAGGATATTCTTGGTTGCCAGCAGCAAAATGAATTAAACAGTAAGGAACTGTACCATAAGCACTAATAGGATGTGCAGAGGTGGGGCAGGATCCAGGCTCTGTCAACTGGACTGCTCCTCAATGTTCTTGAGGGTCCAAGTTTTCCTCCTGCCAGTTTGGTCTGATTTCACTCATGGGCTAATAGAAAGATGTAAACAAAGATTTCATCCACATATGACAACATCAAGAGGAAAAAGAGAAATTCCCAGAGAGAGAAATAATCTAGCAGAATTCCTCTTCTCTTTGTATTTTATTGGCCAATAGGCTAGATCACATGCCTATTCCTGAACAAATCACAGAAGGAACACCTGAGGTCAATGCTAAACCACAACAGATATCTTGCTTTGGGTCTGAGAAGAAACTAGAGCACATGAGTGGTCCACACAAAAGTAGGAGAGCAAGTTCCACTTGGATCTAAGAGATTGGGCCATGCCAGAGATGGGTCTAGTGGGGCCAGACCTTTCATGTTTCCATGGAAAGTGAGAGATCTAGATTGTTTTGCATCTGGATTTATAAATGTTAGCAAAAAAATTAATTTCTAAAGTTATTTTTGTAGACAATAGTCTTTCACCCAAAGAGACTAGGTCTATCAGTTAAAAGTGGTGTTTAGCTTGCTAGTACATAACCTCTAAGCAAAAGAATCACTGGGACTCTGATTTAGGAGGTGTTAAGTTTGGATATGAAATGACTCCCAGAAAAGCTCACGTTGGCAATGCAGACATGTTCAGAGGTGAAATAGTTGAATCAGGGCTCTGACCTCATCAATGCATAAATCTATCAATGAATTAATAATGTGAATGGATTCACTGGGCGGCAACTGCAGGTAGGCAGGGTGTGGCTGGCGCAGGTGGGTCGCTGGAGGTGTGGCCTTGGGACTGCACCTGTCCCTGGTCCTTTCCTCTTCCTTTCCTTGCTTCCAGCCGCCCTAAGCAGTTTACTCCACCATACCCTGCCACCCTGATGTTTCTGCCTTGGAGACTGCCAGCCATGGACTCCACTTCTGGAACTGCAAGCCAAATAAGCCTTTCCTCCTCTAAGTTGTTCTCGTGAAGTATTCTGATAGCAGCAATGAAATAGCTAACTAATACAGAAGGGCTGACATGAGGACTAGGAAATTGAATTTCTAACACTCTATCAGGTGATTGATGCTATTAGTCCATGGACCACAGGAGTGGTGTGTTCCATACTCCTGTGCCACCTTGCTTTTCTCTACTCTGTGGGTTAACTATATAAGGTTGAATGTTTTGCATTACTAGTTAGAGAAGCCTGTGTCTCTTTTTGTCTCCTTCCATCAGGTATCTTACTTTCCTTCTGACATTTCTCCCCCTCTCTTCTGCCCCTCAGAGCCTTTTTGGAGACTAGTTACATTTTCAGATTGCTCATTGGTGTCCTTTCCTACCTTCCCTTTCCGAATAAAATGAAATTAAATGAAACACACCATGATAGAGAAAGGCAGGAAGAACTTCAAACAAGCTGGTTCATTATTTCCCTCCACACACTAGGGAAGGGCACAAACAAATAAACACAATATTACTCATGGGAAGCTAATGCAGGCGAGGCCTGGGTTTTGCCAAGCAGTGACCTCCTCCTGTAAATTAAATGCCCAGAACCTCACAGTCTCATCTGGTCCTGATTTTCAATCGGCAGTAAACTGATATGTGTGTGTGTTATTTTTTTTTCACTTTCATTATAGCTTGTTTTCATTTAGTTTATATTTCCAAATGTACTAGTTTTTAATCCTGAACTGTCATATTAAAACACACACGCACACACACACACAATTTCAAAAATATGTAGGCAAGCCAACCCAAAGGCACCAAAGAGGGGGTTCAGCCCTTTGGCTTGCAGGAATTCCTTGGAGATTTTCTTTTCTCTGAGCTAATCACTTTGGGAGTCACCAAGTCAGTAGGTGGGGTAGAAAAGTAACACAAAGTAACACATTTTCTCATCCCTGTGTGTAGTGTGGCATACTGAGTAGGAAGAATAGAATGAAGAGACCCCTACAGATTTCTATGCACTGCACACTCTGACTCATAGGGAGGGCACAGAGGAAGCTGAAGGAGTAGAAGGCTGGGTCAAAGGGTCTCCAATCTTACAGTGATGATTTGTACATCTGCCAGATGTTAGAGAAAAAGGGCTAACTCTCTCAACCAGTGAGAGTAGAGGTCCATGTTTCATTCCCAGAAAGGAACAGCCAAAACCCTTCCCTCTGACTAAGTCTCAAAAAAATTAGTCAGCAAATGGAATGAACACAACTGGGAATGAGCTATGAACATCCCCAGCACCCACCCTGAGATGCATGGAGAACACACCCCTCTGCAGGAGGAAAACCATCCAGGGTGACGGTCTGGGCCCCCGCCAGGCCTCCAGCCTTACCACTACTCCCTCGGGCAGGTGCCTCCCTCTTCTGAGCTCTCTGTAACTGGATCAAGACCATGTTTCCTCTCCACTGCAGGGGGCATGACACTGGATACAGGAATTGGGGGGGGAGGTCATAAACCAAGGGTACCAGAGGGTACGCAAGTCTAGAAGATGCAGTGATAAATTTGGATTAAGCCTCCATTTTTATAGATCCTATGCACAGTGCAAAGATGAGTTTTTAAATTTTTATAAATAATTCAGAATATAAATCCAAACATGCTTTTCCTCCAAGTTTAACTTTTCATGTAGCAACACTAAAAAAATAAATATTTGAAATATTGGCCTCCATGGTCTTTCTCTGATTTTTCTTTCCTCCTCTCTGACTCCAAAGCTCAATCTTTCTTGTCTCCATTTCTCCTGCCAAGGTTCTTTCCATCCTGAGTGGCAGCCTCCTGACTTCCAAAGATGCTTTAAGTCTTTGCTTTCTGGTCTCTTCTTGAAGCTTCTCCTGACTGGTGTCAAGTTCTGAAATTGAAACATTTCCTCTGATTATCATCTCTCAGTAAATGCCTTTGGTAGTCTGAACATCCTCTCTTGCTATATTTCTCCACTTTCATACACAAATGTGTGTATGCACAGATATGCGTGCATGTGTGCATACACACACACACATACACACACACACACACACACACACACACACACACACACATACACACCTGTGTTTCTCCATTCCAATTTCTTCCAGTTCTCTTGTCTTTGAGAACCCCACAGCAGTACATGATATACAGGATGGTCTTAGATATCATGTTAAAAATTCTTGTCTCATTACAAATTTGTGGGGGAGGAGGATGTCATACATCAAGCGTATGAGTTCTTCATGATAAGTAGCAGGATTGATGAAGTGTTCAGCCTTTGTTAGATACTGTGTTGTAAAGGAATTAGCTCATCCATTCCTCATAATTCTGTGGGTGAGCAACCATGGGAGGCATATTTGTGGATTGAGATAAACTGAACAATTGGGCTGATGTCACTAATAGCAGGTGATATAGTCGATATTCCAATCCCATGGGAATTAAGGAAGGGAGGAGGGGCAGGAAAGGGGAGGTGGTAAGAATCAAATCAACCAATTTATATTATGTGCATATATGAATACATCACAAATAATCCCAATATAATGTATAATTATAATGCACCAATAAAAAAAAATTTAAAGAATTCCAATTCCAGTAGCCAAACTCTAGAGTCCCTGCTTTAAACTTGTGTTAACTCCTTCTTCCTCTCAAAAGTTCAAGAAAAGATTTAATAAACTTTCCTATGGAACTGAGGATAAAATGCCTAAGCCTATAATCTGTCTCAAATATTTGTTATCTGAGATTATTTGGAGTTCTGCTGCACAAGGATGCCTGTTCTATTAGGAATTGAGTCATCTATCTCCTGACTGGATGATCATTCTTGGCTGCATCCGAACCAGGAGGTTTTAAAATAACCAATGTCCAGGCCATATCCCACTGGAACTACATCAGAAATCCTGGGTCACGAGGGGAGCGTGAGGGGGGCATGAGGGGGCATGAGGGCACCAAAATGAGCACTGATGTCCTTAAAATCTCCCCTGGTGATTCTCACGTGCAACCCAGATTGGAATCAGGAAGATATAAAATGTCAGACAACATTAAGCAAAATTAGGAAAGTTCTTTTTTATGATTGGCAGAGCTACCCCCACCATTCCTGAAGTCATGTTATTAAACCTGCTGAACTCTACCCAAAATGGCAGATGACTATAAAGAAGTATTGAACTTGGAATCCAGGAGACCTGGGCTTGGGTTCTGTCTTAATCCATTTGGGTTGCTACAAAGAAATACCATAGGGCTAAGGATATAACTCAGGGACAGAGCACTTTCCAAGCATGCACAAGACCCTGGATTCAATCCCTGGGAGGAAAGAAGGAAGGAAGGAAGAAAGGAAGGAAGGAAGGAAGGAAGGAAGGAAGGAAGGAAGGAAGGAAGGAAGGAAGGAAGGAAGGAAGGAAGATAAATCACCTGTATAGCTTATAAAGTATAGAAATTTTTTTCTCATAGTTCCAGAAGCTGGAAAATCCACGATCAAGGTGCCATCATATTCAGTGTCTGGTAAGGGCCCACTTTCTGATTCATAGATGGTGCCTTCTTACTGTGTCCTCACGTCACAGGAGGGACAAGGAGAACATTAATGCCATTCATGAATACTCCACCCACATGACTATCACCAGTGCCCCACTCCCCAGTACCACCACACGGGTGATTAAGTTTCAGCATTTGAATTTGCAGGGTGCAAACATTCAGATAAAAGCAGTTTATATCAATTTGTCATGTGCTATCTGTGTGACTTGCTAAAATTGCAGCAAAATATACATAACACAAAATTTGCATCTTAACCACTTTAAGTATACAGTTCAGTAGTATTAATTACACTCACGTCATGTACAACCATTACCACCATTCACCTCTAGAGCTCTTTTATCATCCAATACTAAACTCTATGCCCATCAAACAACTCGCCATTTCCCCTAGCCCTGACAACCACCATTCTACTTTCTGTTTCTATGAGTTTCATTACTCTAGGAACCTTGCAAAAGTGGAATCAGATAGTATTTGACCTTTTTTAACTGGTTAATTTCATTTAGCATGATGTTCTCAGGTTTCATCCATTTGTCCATCTGACACATTTCCTTTCTTTGAATGTTGCTTAATATTCCATTGTGTGCATATACAACATTTTGTTAGCCTGTACACTTAGGCTGCTTTCACTTTGGGGCTGTTGTGAATAATGCTGCTATGAATATGGGTATACAAATATCTTTTTGAGACCCTGTTTCCAATTCTTATGTGTATATACCCAGAAGAAGAATTGCTGCATCATTAGTTGGGTGACTTTAAGCAACCCATTTAAGTCTTCCTGTGCATATATTTCCTCCTCTATAAAATCTATGCTCAGGAAACATGGTTCTAGGTGGTAGGGACACACCAGTGAACAAGACAAGAAAGGTTCCTGTCTAGAAGAAACAATTCCTGCTATCAGATACCATGAAATGGATGAGATGATTAAAGGTTCTAATTATCATTGAAGTTTGGTCAAATAAGGTCTGACCTTCTCACTAGATGATGAGAACTTTCACATTAAGAAACAAAATGAATTTATCTGGGAGTAAGGAATGATCAATACAAACAGAGGATCTAACGCCACATGTTTTATATTTTAAGGGAAAAAAAAAAACCTAGGTCCTGAAATTTAACCTGGATGAATAAATTGTCCACCCCACCATGCTTCCCCATGAAGTTGGCATTAGCAAGAATTCATGCCAGCACTTAAATGAACATTTCAAATATCCTTTCTCAAGAAATAAAAGGAGGGAAAAGACTGTTCCAAAGCTTATTCATGTGTATGAATACGCTGTTGCATGTGTCATATGTTTATTCTGTTTATTGCTGAGCTGTATTCCCTTGGACAGAGCTATTACAATTTCTTTATCCATTCTATTTAGTTTTCAGTATTTGACTTTAACAAATAAAGCTGTCATAAACATCAATGAATTGTTTTGTAAACTTAATTTTTTATTTCTATTGGGGAAATATCCAGGAGATGAGACTGTGAGGCTCTGGTTCACAGGATAGATGGGTGCTTAACTTTATAAGAAACTGTTAACCTGTGTTCTCAAGTGGGTGCACAATTATACACTCACACTAACAATGTACAACAATGTATGAGACTTCCAGTAGGTCCAAATTCTTGCCAAAACTTGGTATTGTCAATCTTTTAAAAATGTATTATTCCAGTGTGTGAATAGGGATATCTCATTAAGTTTTTAATTTGCATTTCCCTCATGACTAATAATATTGAACACCTTTTTATGGGCATACTGGTTGTATTAGTCAGCTTGTGCTTCTATAACAAAATACTGTACACTGAATGGCTTAAAAAAAAGAATTTTATTTTTTCACAATTGGAGGCTGAAAATCTGACATCAGGGTCCTGGCATGGTCAGGGTCCAGTGAGGATTTTTTTCCTGGTGAGGGCACTAATCCCATTAGGTCAAGCCCCCACCCTCATGACCTCATCTAACTGTAATAACCTCCTAAAAGTCCCATCTCCAAATATAGTCGCATAGGGGTTAGGACTTCAACACGAATTTTTTGAGAGAGACAAATATTCAGTCTGTAACAGTAGGCAGTTCTATAACTTCATTTTGAAATGTCAATTATTTTGCTTATTTTTGTATTTGGTTGTGTGTTTTCATCTTACTGAAATTATGAGATATCACTATTCACCTACTGGAATGATAAATTTTAAGACTGACAATGCCAAGTTTGGGTAAGAATCTGGATCAACTTAGTATCTCATTCATTGTTGGTGAGAGTATAAAGTCATGCATCTACTTGAGGACACAGTTTAAAAGTTTCTTATAAAGTTAAACATCCACCTTGGAAACTGGCTACCAATCATTCTGCCCACCCAAGAGCTTCTATGCCTCGCAGGAACCTTTTTTCCAATTTGGTTATAGCAGTGTGTAGCTTCTATGCCTGGCAGGACCTTTTTTCCAATTTGGTTATAGCAGTGTGTAGCTTTAGTGGTTAAACCTTAGATCTAGTATTCAGATAGACCCGAGTTTAAATCCTCGCTCTGTCCTTGGAGAACTATAATCTCTCTGAGTCTTTCCTTATTGTAAATCCAGGACAATAATGCCTATATCATCAGTTAGGTCTTGGTCAACACTCTCACTGCTGTAACCCAAAAGCCTGATCACATAACTTAGAGGAAGATTTATTTGCTCATGATTTTTGGAGACCTTAAGGTTCAGTCCATGTGAAGCCACAGTCTATGGAGCTTGAGCATGATGGTGGGGAATAGAGAGAAAGAGAGAGAGAGAGAGAGAGAGAGAGAGAGAGAGAGAGAGAGAGAGAGAGAGAGAGAGAGAGGGCTCTGCTCTTGCTTCATAGAGACAAGGAGAGAGAGAGAGAGAGAGAGAGAGAGAGAGAGAGAGAGAGAGAGAGAGAGACAGACAGACAGACAGACAGACAGACAGACAATGAATGAATTAGAAAACTAAAGCCCAGTCTCTATGGCCACACCCCCAAGGACCCAGCTCATCCAGCCACACACCACCTGTCTAGGTGACCACCCTAATAAACCCCATTACAATGGGTTTATCCACTAATGAAATTACAAACCCTCATGCCTTAATTACATCAACTCTGAACATTTATATGTGACCTCTTCAGAGGACGTTCTATATCTAAACATAACAAGGTAGTTGTGAGATTCAATAAGTTCATGAATTTGATATAGGGTAGACACTCAATACATGATAAATGTGATAATTATTACTTCTCTTAGGACTTCAGGATATCAAAGGCCATAGTTATCCAGTTACTCCAAAAGACTACTATTGTCTATATTAAAGGTAAAAATCCAGATTGGGGCATGTAAGAAAAATAAAGACTTGTTTGTTTACAAAGGAGTCTGCTTTAACTGGAAGAGACAGTGGCTGCTGCTGCTGCTCCCTGTTACCACCAAAACCACTTAGCCAAGTTCCAGGAGATGCCAGCAGTTCCCACTCTAAGAGAGCCAGTCCCCTTATCCTGCTCTGACCAACACCATTCTCTGGCTCTGGGGAAAATGCTCTATCAACCTAAGGCAGGCAAGACAGCCTCAGATAGAAGGTGAGCCACTCAGGATCAACCTTTTACACAAGAGAGACCCAAGTTGGTGACCAAGTACCTGAGTTACCTCATCTTATAAGGGACGTTTTCAGTCCTGTTTTCCATAGTAGGTGACTCACAGGATCCCAGCAGGACTGAGTCCTGTGGAAGTAATGTTTCTTCTCAACCCTTTATTGGCTGACTTCCCCTCCCTCTCTCAACTTTACTCATTGGGATCCACTCCCGAATAATCTACTTACACCCAAATTCTTATTTAAAGAGAATGATTGAGGCAAGCCACACTTAAAAAGAGGCTGACCTCAGAAATACCATGCTTTGGACACATATAAATGTTCTGAGTGAAAGAGGACCCTCTCCAAAGAAAGAAGCAAGACACACAATTTCTTCTAAATCAAGAGCCTGGCTTAGAAATAAAAGTAGAGAGATAGTCACTCCAGATAGTTTTTGTTCCTAATTTTCTATGGCATCACACTTATGGGGTTGAAATGCATTGTTCTAGAGATTTCTCAGCCAAGTGTTCCAAGGCCCTTGGCAAGAACACCTTGATCAAGGTAGCAGTCCCACAGAAGAGTAGAATGTCTCCTGGGCCATGCCTGCTTTGTCTCTGAGAAGCAAGCCACAAGCCACAGCAAGGGGACCGTCTCAAACAACAATTTGGCAATACAGCCGGTTTCCTTTGAAAGGGCTGTACAAATACATCTCTCTCACTTGGGAACTTCAGTGGAAGATAATTATTCTTTTCTGCTTCATAATATATATTAAAAATGTTCAAATGTGGCTTTCCAGGGAATTCTGCCAAATATTCTTGGGCACCAGATCCAGCTTTACTTAATTGTATATGGCCTGCTCGAGTCTATTATAAAATACCCTTTCACACAGAATGAATTTGCTAAAGAGGCTAAAACATATTCCTTTATATTAAACACCAAATTAAAAGGCCTTCCAGGTCAGAGGGGACCTTGGCCTATGGCATGAGGAGGCAGCCACTGGGGAGAAATTAAGGTCTTCCTGAAATACCATACACTTTTCCAAGCTTTTACTACCAACACGAAACAAAGACCTTTGCCTCCAGAAAATGCGATATTCGTGACAAGAAGGTTGTTTTCCAATAAACAGTGCATTTGGTCACTACCAGGCTATATACTATCTTGACCACTATGTTTCACGGCCTTTTTCTGCTTTTACGAGCACATGCCAAAGCCAGTAATAAGCACAAAGGCTGTACAAAATGCTGCATTTGTTAGAGTGTTTGTGTTGGCTCCTTTCAAATCGGCTGATTTCCAAATCTCCTTCTCCACCCCACCTTAGTTATATTTATACTGTTGTGCAGAACAAACTCGAACCCCGACTTCAATGCAAAATGCTTTGTGGCCGTTCGTGCAAATCTCTTTATCGGGGTCTCGCACATTAACGCCCTTCACAATTGACCTGCGGCCGATTGTTTAACGTCACATTTCCACGGGGCTGCCTCCACGGACGCACAGCCTTGTTTTTACTTTTCTTAGCTTTCCTGGACAATCAAAAGGAAGTGGAACCGAGCCGGCTTGCTGAAAGCTGGAGCTGCCCCAGTGTCTCCTCCTACCTTCTGTCTCCGGTTTTGTTTTTCTGCTGCTTCTTTTTTTCCCTATCATTCTTAGTGGTAGAGAAGGCTGAGCCAGACGAAGTAGCTACAGTCTCTCAATTCCTGTGTCTGCTGCTTTTTCCTCTCCAGGCTCAAAGTGAATGTTGTAACTGTTTATGATCATCTCATGAAGCTGAACTCGATTTCAACAGGAGCGGGTTCTCTGCTGATCGACAAAGTAATGGAGTTAATGCAAAGGTATATGCGCATAAGTGTTGGAGGGGACAACATTCTTTCTTAATATACTGGACCACTGAGCTTATGAAATGTCAGTGTCCTCCCCCTCTTTAACTTGGGAGTGGCTTTCACTTAGAGAGTCACAGACTCCACACTACTCTCTCCTCTTCCCCCTTTTCCCCTTCTTTGAAGAAAAAGGCTGCAGCCCAGCAAACCAAAGCAGAAAGATGTCGGATTCACATGGCTCTTTCTTTGAAAGAAAATGCCCACAAGGTTCTATTGACCAGTGACGAAGTCTCAGTGTTCCCAGTCTCTGCTCTGAGCCAGAGAGTGGTTTACATGTACTTAGTGTTTATTGTAGCTAGGAGAAACACTGGATACACATGACATCAAGTCTGTCTCACACAGTGGTTGTGAAGACATAAACTGTCCCTTGTAAACCCTAGGCTCTAGGGCTCGGGGCCTGACAAGGAGTGAGTGTGCAGAACTGTCCATCATCACCATTGCTAATCATAATTCAAAAATCATGAATCATGGTGAGATGTGAAAGGTCTTGCGACTATATCCCTATTGTGGTTAATATAGCGATCAAGGGCCCAAATTTTGGAGTCAAAATTTTAGAGCAAATTCTTGCTCTACCGCTTTCATATGCATGACCCTTGGCAGTTATCTGAGCTCTGTAAGCCTCAGTGTCCCCATCTGTAGGATGGAGCCTCTAAGCACTGCTTTGAGGATGGTGCTCATACATGTACACAGCACAGTGTTGCACATACGCTTCACAGATCAATAGTTGGTAGGGATTTTTAATGTGACTTGCTTAATACATTTTATTATAAGGATATAGTCCAAATAGGCCCAAAGGATAAATGTTTATTTACTCATTCATATATCATAAAGATACAAATTATTTTCAAAATCAGTTGGTTTAATGATAAGCATATTCTTTATTCCTTGGAAATTCTTTGAACTAAAGTGTTATCAAGTCAATAGTTTTCCTGGGAGAAACTTGGTTGCTACACTTCTGGGTAAGAGTCCTTACAGTTGTAACACCCAGCTCCCACCAGGAGGTAATACTACACATGGATTTCTACACTTCATGTCAAGGTTCAATGTAAGTCCACAGGGAAAGATGCCTCTAGTCATTCAAGGACCTGGGAACAACTGTCTATTTGCTCTGCCATCTTTCAGAGCCTCCAGGTCCTCAGCAAGATCATCTCCAACCACCCAACAGGAAAAGAAGTGGAGACTGTTGGCCGATCGTGCAAGACATCTAAGAGTCCAGCCCCAGGTGTAAAACGCATTGAAGACTTCTGTCTGTATTTCATTGGACAATTTGTCCCTCATCTCTCAGGATGCTAAAAATTGGAGTCTTTCTGGGTGCCCAGAAATTTGAGTAGCATGTAGCTTTTTTTCTGCTGTATGTAGGAGGAACTCATTTTAGATCTATCAACCCAATTTCAATTAATTAAGGGACACCAGCTACAGCCTCAATTAAAATGCATTACCCAGACAGATTATTCACACTTGCAAAGGTTGCCATACAATTTATGGACTTACCTAGGACAATTATGACAGTGGGAAAGGGTTGTTAAAAACAAATAAAATAAAATATTTATTTCAAGATGTTTTTCATTAACTGAAACATTGATTTTTAATTTATTGGTAGAACCATAAAATAGTTCTGGTCAAAACTATGTTTGAAGAATAATATTTTTTAAATTAACTTATATCCATATGTTTTTTAAATTTTAACATATACTTATTACCTGAACATCAAAATAACATAAACAAGACAATCTTTATATATATTGTAATCAGTTCCTTCAACAGAATGATCTTTTATATCATATAACTAGTATGTTTCTAAATAATTTTTTTTGCATTTTCTAATTATTTTTATTATTGTTTTCATGAAATTCTTGAGATCTTTTTCTAAACTGTACGATTAAAGTATGTGAATTTTTTATCCTTTAAGAAGAAAGTATCTTTATATTTGCTGTAGTATCTGCCAAACTTACAGTAAATTCTGCTAAATGAAGGCTGCATTGGCTTCAAAATAACACAGACTAGGGGACTCAAATGATAAAAAATTATTTCTCACAGCTTTGGAGGTTAGGTAGTCCAAAATCAAGGTACAACTGTCTCAAGTTTTGGTGAGGGCTCTCTCCCTAGCTTGTGGACACCCACCTCTCACTGTGTCCTCACATGGAGACAGAGAAGACGCAAGCAAAGGCTCTTTGGCATCTGTTCTTACAAGGACACTAATCTGTTGGGTCAGGGCCTGACTCTTCTGCCCTCATTTGTTTTTAATTACCTCTAAAATATCCTATTTCCAAATACAGTTGCATTGTGGGTTAGAACTTCTATATGTGAATTGGGAAGGGGGAGAGACAAAATTCAGAAGGTAAAGGCATTATCATTGCTACTATTTTTAATTGAAATAATAGAAATATTTCAGCCTAAATATTTTAGCAGATACTGATGTTTTGCTTTTCTTCGGAGTACTGTTATTTAGCAAATATTTTTACAAGCTAACTTTTCAAAAAAATACTTAATTTTATTTATGATACTTTTTTGATCTTTTGACAAACCTAGATATTATGCAATCATAGATCTGCTTAATTTAGTTTTATTCCAGTATATAGAATACAACTTTATTCAGTTAAAAATATGTTAATAGATTCTTCTCATAAATTGAGTTTTTCCATAGCATAATTGAGAATTTCAAACAGAAACCTTGAACACTATTTACACTATCACTACTTAACATGTATAATGAGTAGAAATAAATTTTAGTATCTCCATGTCTGTGAGCTTTGTTGTCCATAACTTCAAATCCCTATAAAGTTTAACTGTGGACATTTTCTTGACCTTCCATTCATCCATCACTTTGAAAGATCTTTTAAAGACTCCCAACTGATTTTGAAAAAGATGTGACCAAATTTTAAAAAGTCATTTCAGAAAAAAATAGTTCACTCTCGCCAAAATGAACTTTCAAAATCTTTACTTAAGTCCCATGAACTAGGTAAGAGAGAAAAAAAATCAAACCATTAATGGAACCACTTAACTAACCTGAGTTTCCATTTATTGTTCCATCTGGGTAAATGCTTATTTCTGCCTTGGAAGCAGCAGGCTGGCTGCCCCACAGGGACTGTGACACAACTGGCTGGCACATTACGTGTCTGGCAGAGGCAGAGGCAGAGTCCTCTCCTACCACTGCATCCAGAGCTAGCTTTCTGTAGCCACTCCTGCCTGAAAGCACCGAACATGCTCTCCTTGAGACAAAGACGTTGATACATCTGGAAAGAGTTAGGAAAATAAAAATGGGTCATCTCTCTTCCTTTTCAGATGTGACTACTTGTTAACGTGAGAATTTGTTTTACTCCACATGCTTCCCACTCATTGGTAGGCAACATCATGAGAGAAATCAAAGTATAATATGGATATATTTCAAGTCTATCCCAGATTATTTTAATACAAATACTGATCATAATTCTTCAGCTAATGGTAAAAGTCAGAAATAAGCACTTACCCAGATGGAACAATAAATGGAAACTCAGATGCCCCAGGCAAACCAGCACATACCACTTATACTATCACCCTGCTTTTGTGTCCCTTCAGTTTTAAATTCCTTGGCACTTTCTCCATGAAGATCAAGTAATGTATCTATCATTCAGAAACTCCTGGTAGGATCCATTTAGGAAACAGAATTCAATATCCTGATGAAACCTCAGTTGCTTTGGGCTCAGAAAGGCTTCACTAACTAGTCACTGTCTTCTTTTAGAAACTATCATCTTCCAAATTTTATGTGGAAGTTGAGGACACAGCACAAACAGGCTGAAACCATAGCCCTCTAGTCTGTAAAAACAAAGCAAAGAGAGGTAATGAACACACTGCCTTTTAAAACTCGAGAAGCATGAGGGTATGGGACATGGCAGCAGGGGTATGGTAGAGGGTACAGTGACTCTAAATATAGTATTTCAGTGGCACCATTTTAATCCCTACTTACAGTTCTACTTGTGATGGAAGGTTGTAAGATGGGCAAAGTTACCAGAGACCTGCTTACCAAATCTTAGTTTTAAAAACCAGGAAGAGCTGGGCATGGTGGCATAGCCTTGTAATCCCAGCATTTGGGAGGCTGAGACCAGAAGATCCAGGTTCGCGGCCAGCCCTCTGCAACTTAGTGAGACCTTGTTTCAAAATAAAGAATAAAAAATAGGGCTGGGGATATAGCTCGGAGGTAGAATGCCCCTGAGTTCAATCCCCAGTACCGCAAAAAAAAAAAAAAACAGGATGTATGCTCCTTGCACATGACCCTCAAAGCTCAAAATGGCTAGTTTTAGGACAAATTAATGAAACCCAGCAGCTTTATGCTCAAGATAGAAAACTCTAGTATCCTTTCTTTCAAGAGCTACTTCAGCCTGAAAAGATTTTTAAAAAGCTCAAGAAAACTGAGAAAAGCAAACAAAATCCAATTTTGTTAGAATTTACATCTGCAATTCTGTCCCCAAAATATCTCTTCTAGCAACTTTCAGAGCTAGATCATTGTCTGCATTTAATCAAGTTATTTCTTACTTTTAAATATATCACTAGGAAACCAAAAGACTATTTTAAATCCTTCATTTACCTATCCATTTGCTCTGCTGTTTATTCAACACATACTTGCCAAATACCTTCAGACACAAATGTCACCTCAGGCTTCACAAGGCCACAGTATTTTCCAGAAAAGAACTCTTTTGAGGAACAGCATGGGCGCCAACTAATCAGAATGACAACCTCACCACACAGCCAGTAAGGAAGAATGAACCTGATGAGTATAGCGTGGCCACCCCAGTGCTGATCATTCTAAGACTTAGAGCCCTGAATCAACCTTAGTTTCTAAAAATGATGAAAACAGAATTTCAAAGTGACTAGTGCTTCTACATACTACAGGAAGAATGTAAAGAGTTCTCCTGCTTTATTTTCTGCAGAACCAAAATGAAATGCTGTCAAAGATATGCACACCTTTCCTTTCTTCCACTGGCAATTCAAGGTGGAAACTAGATGCCTACTACATAAAAGCATAGTACCATGCCTTACTGTCATTATCTCTGCTTCTCATTACAACTTTGTAAAGATTACTTGCAGATGAGCAGGTAGTCTGGGAGAATGTCTGTGTTTTGCTGAAGTCACACGCTTAGCTAACGGTGGTGGTTTCAAACCCAAATCATGTGTAGCTCAGGTCATCTTTGCTTTATTCTAATCTCCTTCTGGAGAGTAACTTCCCCCTTATTGTATTCACTTGTAGGAGGAGTATAAAACTGTCAGGCTTCCCCTCCCTAGAAGTAGATATGCCAGCCAAGCAAAGTTTGCTGAATTGCAAAAGTATCTACAGTTCTTTACTGCCCTTGCCCATACCATATCTCTTTGCAATGTGAATTTCTCCTCACAAGAAGTGGCATCTATTTCCCCATCCCTTGACTTGGGGCTACCTTTGGGACTTGCTTTGGCCAGTACAATGTAGTGGAAGTGACTTGTGAAAGTTCTGAGCATGGTGGACTTCAAGAGACTCTGCATATATGTATACCTCTCTTGGATGACTGCCCAACTGCAATGGGAACAAACTCTCATTCACCTGATGAACACACAAGACAGCACAAGTCATCCAACTTACATGGTAGCTGGTGGCAGAAAAGTTCAGCAGAGCCCAGCCTAAATTGCCAACCTTCAAAACCATGCAAATATGCTGAGCCACAAAATTTTAGGGAATATTTATTTGTTTGTTTGTTTTATCACAACAAAATCTAAGCTGTAGACAAGGATGGAGAAAAACTTAGGACAAATCTCTGAGTCAGCCCATAACAAGATTTTTTAAATTGTTTATTTCTAAGTAACAAATAATAATTGTATATATTTATGAAAATCAATGTGATGTTTTGATTCATGTATACATTGTGGAAATATTCCATAAATCTAATTCAATAAAGCTAATTAATATATCCATCACTTCACCAGCTTGTCATTTTTTTGTGGTAAAGAATGTTGAAAATCTGTTATTTTGGCAATTTTGAAATATACAGTACTCACTATGCAGTGCAATAGATCATTACAGATTGTTCCTCCAGTCTAACTGAAACTTGGTATCTATGACAAGATTTTTAACTACTTCTTGTTGCCTAGATCCCTGGATCTTCCCTAATTCTTGCCCTTTTTGAGTCTGATTCTCTTACAGCATCTTTGATACTTTGAGCTATCTATATGACAAGTGCCTTTGATTTAAGTTTGTCAGTTTCAGTCTAACCCTAACTTATCTTAAAGGCTTTGTACTTTTCTGGTGAAAAACTGAAGCCAGAAAAGAAGGCTAGCTCTCTGTGTAAGACCACACAGACAGTAACAAGCAGAGGCCAAGACCAGGACACAGACAATCTGAGAACAGGATCATTCTTATCACAAATGGCCATGGCCTTGGTCATTCCATAAACCAACCTGGTATAAGTAAGTAGGTTGATATAAAAAGCCATCCCTAAATCTCAGTGGCTTGATACCATAATGCTGTAATTCTCATGCTTATCAATAGCCAATGATGGATTTTAATTTCTTTTCTTGTGAGGTAGTCTTCAATGTGCTCATTCAGGGACTTGAGAGCCTTCTAAATTATCACTTTCCTCTCCACTAGATCCTAGGAGCCCTCGTCATTCCACCAGCACGTGGGAAAATGGAGAAGAGTTGGGCATGAGAAGGTTTTATGAGCCAGGCTTGGAGGTAGCACTCATCACTTTTTCTCGTGTTCCTTTGGACAGAGCTCGGGCATATGACCACATCAAGCTGTAAGAAGATATAATCCAGCTGTGTCCCAAGGATGCAGTCAGAGCAGAAATGAGCGAGCAAACTTTTGCCACATATTCTTAGCTGATTTAATACAGAATTGGATCATCGAGATTAAGCCTTTTCTGCTTCTTAAAAAAAATCAGTACTTTTCAAAAGTAAACACCCTAATGCACTTGATGTATATTCACAAAAGTCAATCACTGAGCTGGACATAAGAAGGAGGGAGGGAGAAAGGAATGGGGTAGGAATTTAGGAAGGGCTGAATGAGTGATGTGTGCATGTATGCCTCTACCAGCGTGTACCTCATTAAGACATATGATTATAATGCACCAATTAAAAATTAACTAATACAAGAACATACTCATATTTTATTATTTATTGTTGAATAAAAGATAATGGAAAATATTGACCATGCATTAGAATCCCCAGAAATTGCTATCTTTACATCTATTGCAGCTTGCTAAAGAGGAAACTCTCTTAGATACAGGAGACAACTCAGATTTCACTCATGTTCCACCACAATACTCTGTTCTATTTTCATTCCTTCTCCAAAATATGCCTGGGACTGAAGGTGGGCAGAGATTCTACAAGCAACCATTGCTTTTCTTTGACAAATGGCAACTGTAGCAGCTTATTACCCATGAGATTGATCTTAAAATGTTAACAATTCAAATATTGCTATGTCCATATATAAAGTATCACTACCAATGTCACTAAAATGAACGAGGAGGCTTCCTCCCTCCTGGTTCAGGGGGAGCAGGCTGGGATTTGGAGGGAAATAACACTGAGTAGTGCATGTATCACTTTGAATCTCACTCTAACATGTAATTACAATCCACCCATAAAAGGATAAAATACATAGAAGTACAAGAATAAAGCATGTAATGGCCAAGAATGTTGGCATAACTTTAGAATCACTCAGATATATTTAGGGAAAAAAACATTCTCTACTTCTCCCCTCCCCAATGGATTTCTTTTCTGCTTCCAACTTCATAAGAAAGTCTTCAAGAAAAATAGAGTTATAACAGTATCAAATTAATGTATGAGTTGAGCTTGAATTTTTCTTTTCCCAGGATACAGTCTAAATACTGAAAAAAAGACTAGACAGAAAGCAGGATCCATCCATCCACATTCCAAGACATGATCCAGTTACCCAATCACTGCAGAGCATTGTCAGCAGAGACCCTGATTTGGATTAGAATTCAGCTCTTTTCAACGAACTCCAATTCTTTCATTAATACTGAAGACTCTCACCAGCTGCATGGACTTTTCCAAGGAAATTGCACATCGGGCACAGTGGCATCTTCCTGCATGCAAATTGCAGCACTGTGCACACAGCATGCCTCTGAATACCTGAGATTATTAATCAAAGCCTGGAGTGCATGTATTCATTCACTGTTTTCATATTTCTCTGTTATTCCAAAATGTTTGGCTGTTGCTTCTTCCTCCCACCACCCTTAGCTCTTTGTTAAAGACAGAAGAAATCTAATTTTCATTAAAGGATTGGTTTTCACAATATGCTAAACATTTGAAGATTTATTAGAAACATTTTTGGTTCCTCGTTAATCTAAAGCAAATTATCATTGATTTATAGCAGACAGCTCATCTAACATCCTTTAGGCAATCATAAAATATATCTGAGTATTAAAAATGGTTGATATCTTTCTGGCAACAGCAGCTAAACTCTGCCAATGACAGCCCCTTCCAACTGGATGAAGAATGGCCCATTTTCTCTGTGTTCTTTGCTCACTTTTGTGTGTCTTCCAAATGACCTGTATTCATATGCATTCATGTTCATGCTGTATTCCTTTATCAGAAAGATCATGAGACACCAGTGAATTTCAAGTGAGAAAGAACATTTGCCACATTACCATGTACTTAAAGCTGGACACATTTAGCTATATAGCACATGTAAAGTGAGAGGTTTTACTACTCTTAAGCAATTTCAGTGACAACAGGCTGAAGTCTCGTCATGCACGTAATGCCAGGTGTGTCAGCTCTTTCATCTAACTGCAGGTGTCGGCCCTGGCAGTGCCACTTGAGCAAGCTGCTACACTTGGCTACCATCCTTTGCATTAATACCACTACCTCAAGTCTCTTTCGCTGAAAACTGGGAATGTCAAGAGCACTTACATCACGGGTCATCACAAGATTTATATGAGGTTTTCCATTTTTTTTTTTTTGTCATAGCACCAGGTACACCAGAAATTCTCTATTAATATAAGCTGTTGGTATGGGACAAGACTATTGATAGATGAATATTAACAGCTTTGCCCACTCTCTGCCTGCTACAGAGGACTGCACTGTGCTAACTTGATTTCTTCCTCTGCCCTAATCTTCTCCAAAATGTCTGGCTTTGTCAGACAAGATGTTTGGGCAGTGTGTATTACAGAATCGACATAAAGAAGCAAAGAGAAAGAAGATGAAAGCTGAGACCGATTCAGCAGCTTTAAATAAGAGGCTCTGAGAAGAAAGGTGTTGCTCGGTATGTGAGCAAATGTGTTGAAACTGGAAAAGCAAAAGGAAATGTAAAGTCACGTTCTCATGGTATGCTTCACAGTATTCAAGAAATACAAGTGAAAAATGATTATTTCCAAATTTCTCCATCCCAGCTTTACTGAAGTGTAATTGACAAATAATGATTGGGTATATTTACAGCGTACAATGTAGTTTCTTTGTTTTTTGTGGTTCTGGAGATTGAACCCAGGAGCATTCTACCTCAGAGCTGCACCCCCAGCCCTAATTTTTAGCTTTATTTTGAAACAGGGTCTCACTATTTGCTGAGCCTGTCCTTGTGCCTGTGATCCTCCTGTCTCAGCTTCCCAAGTGCTGGGATTATAGGCATGTGCCACTATGCCCAGCCAATGTGGTGTTTTGTATGTGTGTACATTGTGAAATGATCGTCACAGCCAAACTAATTAATAATCTATCACCTCATGAAGTTACCCTTGGTTGTGGATATAATAAGAGCATTTAAGAGCTACTCTCTTTGCAAACTTCATGTCTACAATATGGTCACATTAACTATAGTCACCATGCTATAAGATAAATCACCAGAATTTATTCATCCTGCATAACTGAAACTTTGTACCCTTTGACCAAATACCCCACGCCCTGGCAACCAGTTTTCTACTCTTTGCTTCTATGAGTTGGACTTTTATAGGTTCCATGTATAAGTGGAATCTTGCAATATTTCTCTTCCTGTGCAAATGATAGCTTACTTTCTTCTTAAAGGTTGAAAAAATATTTCATTTTGCTTACATATATAAGCATACACACATATGCACGTATGCATAATGGAGTGTTACCCTAATACCAAGTTTTCTTTATACATTCATCTGTTGATAGACAGAATCTGATTCTATATCTTAGCTATTGTTAATAGTCACATCTTTTTGGAAGTTGGTGTGTGTGTGTGTGTGTGTGTGTGTGTGTATTATTCTGTTTGGTCTAGACCACTTGGATTATGGAATTTTGCCTTAATACCACTACCACTACTCTTACGATTATTACCTAGAGGCATCGAACATTCTGATTTAAACATGCTACCCTATCTCTAATTATTAATAGTACCTACTTTCATTTTCAAAAATGTCCAGTTTATGCAGCAAGTTCAGGGTTACTCTCTTATTATCACTGCTGTTGTTGCTGCTGTTATTTTTATTTTAATCTTCATCTGAAATAATTAACAATACATCATTCAATCTACACATGGAAAGAGGAATTTCCATAGATTTCATTAGCAAATAAACTAATTCTTCAGCCAATTAAAGCAACATAAAACTGACTTGTTCCATACATGCCCAATGTTGTATAAAGTTTTTTTTTTAACCATCTGACCTTCAATTATCCAATAAGCTTATTGTGCACTCAAATGACATCTGCAAATATTCTTTCCAATAAAATGTTATTTCTCCTTTAGATTCAAAGACAAAGGGCAGGTAACAGCATTCGGTTTACCCCTTTCTATTATGGTCATTTTGTGTTAAGAACAGGGAAATCTTGGGCTGAGGATATTGCGAGGCGACAGAGTACTTGCCTGACGTGTGCAAGGCTCTATGTTCAATCCCCAGCATGGAGGGGGAGGAAAAGCAAAGAACTCTAATTTAATATGACAAAGCCATTAACAACCCCAGATTTCAAACACAACATTAATCTTAGCAGCAAAAGCAGCATCTTCTCAAAGATTACCCATCAACCTTGTATTACTCACATTAGTGCCTTGTGCTTTTATTCATCAGTAATTACAATAGAAGCCAGGTGTGGTGGTGCGCACTTGTAATCTCAGTACGTGAGAGACTGAGACATGAAGACAGGCTCAAGGTTAGCCTCGGCAACTTAGCAAGACCTTCAGCAAGCAGGAGTCTATTCCGAAATAAAACATAAAAAGGGATTTGGGTGTAATTTGGAGATAGAATCCCCCTGAGTTCAATTACAGGTACAGGGGGGGGGGGCAGAGAGAGATAGAGAGAAAATATATATAATAGGCATTAACTAGTCAGACTAGACTACAAGGGAAAAAGCAAAAATAATATTCTAAGTCAGAAATATCAGTACTTGTAACATGTTGTCATATGTTTGCTTTTCTTTTCCAAAAAGACAAGGTATAAAAGAATTTTAGTTGGCAGTATTCACATTTTATATTGAGCATCTTAGGATGATAAATAAAGATGGGTTATTATTGAATCCTCATTTGTGTGTATGTGGTACTGGAATTGAACCCAGGTTCATTCTACCTCCAAGCTACATCTCAACCCTTTTTATTTTTTTATTTCGAAACAGGGTCTTGCTAGGTTGTTGAGAGTCTCACTACATTGCTGAGGCTGTCCTCAAGCATGTGAGCTTTCTGTCTCAGCCTCCAAAGTACAGGATTAAATGTGTGCACCACCACACTCTGCCTTGCTAGATCTTTAAATTTAATGAACTTCTATCTTCAGGTAATGAAAAGTTGGGATACATATAAAAACATAAAACTTCTGCTTTTGCTAAATGAGTTATTTCAAGGCTCAGCTCCCTGGAAATTCACTTTTGTATCACTTTTTAGGGTTTCTTCCATCTTCCTGCTGGGGTCAGTGGGTCTTTCTCTCTCTCTCTCTCTCTCTCTCTCTCTCTCTCTCTCTCTCTCTCTCTCTCTCTCTCTCTCTCTCTATGTCTGTCTGAAGTTTCTGAAATGTTACTTTGGCCCAGTACTCTAATATTCTCAATAAAATGTCAATAAAATGTGTTCAGTACTTTGGGAGTATCTTCGGTCATATAATTCCATAATCATATTCCTAGATAACATGTCACAATTCATTAAAGTTGGACTTAATGTTCAGCATGAGCTCACAAAGATGTCCAGGAGAGTGGTCAGCAATGACTTCATCGTCTAAGGATGAACTCACCAGCTTTTCAATGTCTGCACAGGGGAGCCCCATTTCAATGAAAAACAGAACCTCAAGGTCAAAAGTAATCCTCAGAAAGCTAGCACCTCTACAGTGTAAAAATAACTCATTGCATGAATGAGTGTGAAGCAGGGAACTTGAAACACTCTTTGGTTAGCATTGTCATAAAAAAACAATAGAAGCATCACTTCCCTGAAGTTATTATGAAATCCTAGGGCAACAAACTGAAATGAAAGTAATACGTATGAGGCCACATGTGGGAGACTTATGAAAAGTTCTAAGTTCTGATTGTGCATGATCAATCGATATGACCAGATCTGTTAACTACACCAATCTTGAGAACACCAATTCTAAGATTGTTGTATTTAATATCCTATATGTATATGTTTATAATTCAATAGCTACTCTTACCTCTGTTCAAACTACAATCAACTGCTCTCTTCGAGCTATTTCTAGGGAAGTTGTGTTACATTATTTTGTTCTCAGATGCTATCATTTTATTGTGTAGTATGTACGCTCTATTTTTATTTTTCAACTTGTCATCAGAATGTTTGGAGAATGAATCTATTTTTGCCAAGCTGCATTTTTCATCACAAAGTTTTTCTCTCTTCAATTTGTTTTCCAAAGCTTTAGAATCATTCTTGGGCTATTGTCATAAAATTACATCATTTACCTGCCAATTTCTGATATTACTGCATTTCCTCCAGTTCATTTAAGAAGGGCAGTTGGATCATCTATGCCAAATCTAGAGAAACACCGCAGAATCAAACACTTAAGAACAGTGTGCAATAATTCCACTACTTGGGGGCTGAGACAGGATAATCACAGGTTCACGGCCAGCCTCAGCAATTTAGTGAGGTCTTCTGCAACTTACTGAGACCCTGTTTCAAAATAAAAGAATAAAATTGGACTGGGGGTATAGCTCAGAGGTAGAATACCCCTGGGTTCCATCTCCAGTACCCCCCCCACACATATACAAAGGAAAAAAAAAAAAAACTTTGTGCTGAAAAAGTGCTCAGTAGCCTTTAGGATACCCATCAAATGGAAACAACTACACACTTGCTTCAGTTATCTTTTGTGCTTCTTGCTTGCTCACCTGGCCAGATGAATATTAAAGAAAGAAGGGGGAGAAAAAGAGAGCATCCAAGAAAAGGCTATATGATGTCAGAATATGGCTGCCTCAGATGGAAATTAGCATAAAATTTGAAGTATGCAGAAAACCCAGCCTTGGGCTGGTAGGGAAAAATAAAGTTTCAATAAGAAAAATCTATTGTTAAGAGAAAAAAAAAATGTGGAACCACAGGGAGTAGGGCACTAGGAAAATTACTTGAGGGTGTAACCACAAATGGCAGATGGACAAAATTAGGTGGAGCCCAGAAATAAAGCAAAACCTTAACCAGCAGACTTGCTGATATATTCATCTCATTGTTATGTAAGACATAAGGAACTTCTCCCATGATACACACCCTTCTTGTTGACAATCAGCTCAGTACCTGATTATGATGCAGGCCTTTTTGGGTCCTTTGGACTTATACACATGCCATGGTAAACTTGGCTGTGTTGGAAGCTTAGCCAATAACTCCCAGCTTCTGACACTTTACCTGAGGTGTATAAGTGGAAAGTAAAACAGAATAAATACACGTTTCAGTAATCATTTTGGTAATGAAACTGAGCACTAGCCCATACAACTTTGTTAAAGCCCCCAAATCGAGGACGTGTTTAGAACCAACACCCTGACCTCTATAAGCTTTCTCTCTGCCATGCCTCATCTGGAGGTAGAGGAAGTTCTCTCTAAAGCCAAATCAAAGAACTCCAAATGGTTGGAGTGGCTGTAAACTTATGTTCCTATCTCATAAGCTTGTAGGAAATCAGCAGGTCTTACTTTTATCACTTGCTACTTTCTGTAATAACCCATACAGCTGCTCTGCGATTTAGAACATGACATTCATGGAGAATCCAAAGGCAACCATTACAAAAATCTCAATTACTTGCAGAACCAGATAAGTGAGTCCATCCAATTAATTTCTGTAATAGAAACATATATGGAAACAAAAAGAAATTGAATCTGAACATCTCTGGGATCTGCCTGGTGGATCTCAGTTTGAGCTAAAATATAACTGCATGCATCACATTAAGATTGTTTAATTTAGGGGCTTGGGGAGAAGAGTTTAGTTTATAAAAAGAAATACTGTGAGGTTAGAGCAGAACTATGTTCTCCTCCTTGTCTGCATCCCAAGGCTCTGGTGGGGTGGGGTCACATGCTATGAAAGCTGCCAATGAAAGGCCTCGACTTTCCCAGAAAATTCCAAAATGCAGCACAGGAATAGACATTTATTCAGCAAAAAATATACAGTGGAATTTCAGACAGGCACTTGAGAGCTCAGAGAAAAAGACAGGCCTGGCCCACAGCAGAGCTGTGAGGTAGCTTAAGCTTATCTTCTTTTTCTTCCCACCCTTTCTTTCCGCTTCCATTCCTGGAAAGCAATTGGTACTCAATGACCCTCTTCAAAGATCTTAGGCGAGAATGGCTCAGTGCCAGGAGCTGCACAGAATGTGTCTTGTGGGTGTCTTAGGTCAGTTCTCTGAAAGGGAAATCTCAACTAGAGATTCTTATTGTGAGAATATAATTAGATCTTTTCTATCAAAGGAATCACTTAATTTAAACTTAAAAAGTGCAAATGCCAACCCTCCCCCCGGCACTCTCTCTAGCCAATCACATGAAGATGGTGAAGCTACACTCCCACCAACAGAAGTACAGTGCAGAAGCTTTCCATTAGGAATAAAAGACCCAGCAGGTTTCCACTATTTGTACTTGCATACCCGACTTCCCTGGTGGCAAGACCCTTTTTGCAAAAAGTAAAATTGCCTTGCCTAGCCACTTTTGAACATGTGTCTTTTCTTATGATGCTGTGGAAATTTATTTCTAACATTATGCAAGTGTCAAGTTAAGAGAGGGCCCTACAGAGACACCCGTAGGGAAGCAAGGGAAACAGCAGAGGGAAGTTCAGACATTTTTAGCCTGATCCCATAGGATTCTCTGGAGAATGACTGGCACCCCAGAATGCTTCCACTGTATTGGAGGAGAGAGCTGCTGAGAGCCTTTAGCAGCCGACACTTGCAGGAGCCAGGGACTGAGTACACAGACTAGTGGAGATTATAGCATCTGCTACAGCGGCTATGTGTCCACTGTATAAACATGGAGAAGCTTCCAAAACAATTAACTTGGCTCCATATTCAAGGTGTCATGATTTGTTGTTATTTTTTCTGTTGGCAAAAAAAAATGTACTTTATATTAGTGCAAAAGAATGCATCTTAAGATAAAACAAAAGGCTCGTCTCAGTCAGTCATGTCACATCTTTCATCAAACATTTTCAGAGTTTCTTCCCCTGGACATGTCTGTGATCTAACTAGAATATCTCGTCGGGGCAATGTCCATGAGATTTAGGTGAATCCCACTTTTCAGTTCCAGGGATGATTATGTGACCTGTTGGATAGCGTTGACATCCCTTTGGCTTCAGCAACTGGTTGAAACAAAGGAAAGGGATCTAAGCAGAGCTAATGGGAATTCTCCCTAGGATTTTTAATATGGAAATATTATGAAAAAGTTAATGTTTTCTGAAGGGATTGATAGATGTAAGCCTCAACATGGGGTGTCATATTTGCCTAAGAATGAAACTGACCCAAAACAACCACATCTGAGAAGCAATTGCATATAGCTGTGCCCGAAATCAGATAACAATGCTGGACTTCCCAGGTGCCTTAAGTTACCTTGCCATTACTTTCAGTTGACAGAGCAGTAAACACTAGAGTCACTCATCAGCTGCAGGGTAAAATCTAAACACCTTTGAAAAAAATAGCATGGCCCTCTACTGACCCACACGAATCCTTCCCTTCAATCCTCCTCCCAGCCAATTCATGTCCTAAAAATATGAGCAGCTCCACATTATACAACCTCAAATGGCTTCATTTCATGCCCACCAGACCTTTCAAAAGGCTCTTCCCACCACCTGCAATGCCCGTGTCCTATTGGACCTACCCTTCAGACCTCTGAGAGGTCACTCCTCCTCTGCATAGTCCTTTCTGATGGTCCCAGCTTCCTTCAAGGCACTTTTTCATCCCACTTCCCCCTTGTTGGACTGCATAGCCTGATTATCTTTTCACCTGACTCTGTCTCCAAGAGGAAGTTGCTTTTTTATTGTGTATCCTCAACCTGAAGCAATATGCCATGTACTCAGTAAAGCTCAATACATGTTCAAGAAAGAAAGGGAGGGAAGCAAGATTATAGAAAATTTCAAAATATTCTTGAACTTCAAGAAATCTATCTTCAAGATGGTAACACACACTAAGCAATGAGGGTAATATTTTGGGGTAAGGGTTTCTCTTTTCCCCTTGCACTTCACATGCTTTAAATACTTGTCTCATTTATTTACGAATTAGACTATACCTTCCTAACAAACACTTTTATATTAATTTGATTCTACAACACATATAGCCTATAAGGGCAGCTCCTTAAGGTGAATGGGACTTTCAAAAGCTCAAAATATAGTAGGGCATGTTGGTGCACACCTGTAATCCCAGTACTTAAGAGGCTGAGACAATAGGATCACAGGTTCAAGGCCAGTCTCAGCAATTTAATGAGAGCCTCAACCATTTAGGGACCTTATTTCAAAATACAAAGGTCTGTGAATGTAACTCAGAGGTAGAATGCTCCTGGTATCAACCCCCAGCACTGAAAAAATTAAAAGAGGCTCAGAATATATTACATTTCACTGAAATTAGCAAAATCCCATATCATAAAGAACACAGTCATAAACTGCTTAGCTCGGTATTAATGTTTCTTCACAGTTTTGTCTAATACTTAAATTATCTAATCTTTGGGGGGTGTCTATGAAATTAAGAATGACATAACTTTCCTTATAATGTTGTTATAAGGAACCAAATCAGATAGTGATATATAGTAAGGGCTTAAATATTGTAGTGACATTATCATTATCTTCATAACTAACACCCTTATGTGTTGTCCTCAAAAGATTGTGAATCTATCCCTATCTCACCCTGTTTCCCCCACCTGTAATATCTGTCCCAGTTATTACTCTCCTCATCTCCAATCCATCTGTCTAAACCAGCCTTAATATCCAACTCCTTAAAGTCCCGTCATGACAATCAGCATGGCTTCAAGTCAATCTCTTCTTAGAGACCTACAACAAAAAGACTTTGAGCTTGAAGTGCTCAGCCAATGTCAAATAGGCAAGGAAATGCTATTGGTGAATTGGAGAAAAAACTATTGCCTCACATCAAAAGGGGGTATGTTATTTTGTCAAGTCCTATCTGCTAATGTCCTATGCAATTTTCACCATAGACATCTAATTCAATATAACAGATCCACCTTTATCCAAAAGCCAATCCACCAAAGAGTTACAAAGCCACATTTTCCCCCATGGATTCTACTTAATTATAAAGAATTCCCAAAGTCTTAGAAAGGCCTTGGGAAAGGTCAGAGGACTTGGTTTTCTAAAAATCACCTCAATATATTCTAAGTCTCTAGGGGATCCGGATGTGGTAACATGAAGAGTCCTAGTTAACCAAATGGCTAACAATTTTCTACAATTTCCCATTCCTCAACCATTCTTCAGTGGGATTTGCCTGTTAATCCTTACCTTTTCTCCAGGTTTAGTGAGAAAATCATGGTGCTCAAGTCATTGTGTGACAAATCTCTTTGTTCACACTGGGGAGGGCAGTGGATGTTAATTACCTGCCAGGTTTCTGTAATCCTTCTCCACACTCCTGGGAGAGGGGAATTTCACAGTGACAAGTGACTGTGAGGTGTGTCCCACACTCACCCCTTTCGCTCCCTTCACTTCCTCTCGCCCTTGGGGTAACAGGAGTGTCAGCAGCTGTCGAAGAGATATTCCAGGCCTGCAAAGTTCAAGTCAAGGCCCCCTGGGAGGAATTTGCTCAAACCTTCCAACCTTTCTTGATGTTGCTAAATTTTTTGGCCCTGGAAATCACTGAATACCAAACAGGACATCCTTATGGGAATCCTCTCTGCAATCCAAAGACTTCAAGTAAGCTGCTTGGAGGTGGGGCAGAGTATAGAATTTGACTTATGAGACTAAACTGGGTAGTCCCTCCTCTCTGATCATTGCTACTTCTACTGATACTCCTTCTGTTGACCCTCAAATTCCAAATAGCTGCTTGGTCCCCAAATACTATCAAATGGAAATCGGTAGGAAATATTTAAGAACTACATTATTTATGAATGCTTCTATTTTTAGTAGAAGATGATCATGATTGTGATAATCATTTACTTTGCTTATTGAACACTTAAAATGCACTAGTCATTTTATTGGTAGCTCTATAAGTATTTCTTCCTTTATCTCTTCACCCAAAATAATGACTCCACATGAAAGTCTAAATGACCTTTGCAAAACATAATTCCATTGATGTCAGACTTTTCATATGCCTTTCATAAGCTCCCATTATTATTCATACTGTAAGATATTCTGATTACCCTGATTTGTTCATTACACATTGCATAGTTTCAAATTTTCATGCTGTACCCAATAAATAAATACAAATATCATGTCAGTTAAAAATAAAAAGATTAATAATAACAATAGACCTAACAATTAGTGTCTTCTTACTTACTATGTGTGTCAGACACTATGCTATAAGACTGGTGTGTATTAACTCATTTGATCATTATTAGAACTCTACAAGTTGAATACTATAATTATTGAATCCCTTTTTTACTGATGAGGAAACCAAGGCTCAGAGTTTAGTAATTTGCCAAAGGATGCCCAATGCAAATAATAGCAAACCACTTGCTTAAATACAGAAAATCTAGGTTCAGAGTCATCATTCTTAACCACAAGTCTCTGTGGTGAGCCTGTGATGATAAATGTCCATGCGATGGCCTGTAAGACTGACCACATAGTTTATCATCCAAACCAGGACACTTTTGAGAATGAAAGGGAGAGCTATGAATAACTCTAGCAGATCCCAGGGGTAAACTGGAACTCTCCCAAGCAAAGCAGAAGTTATAGTTACCTTATAGGTACCATGGGATCTGGCTACCTGCCTTGGGAGCCTCCCGGCATACAGTGCCCCATTCATTATCTGGCTGCCCCATCCTGAGTTCCTTCAACAAGCCATGCTGCCTTTAGATATGTCATTCTTTCTGCACAAAACACTCCCCCACCTGCTTCCCTCACTCTCCTCTGCTGGTTAATTTGTCTGTACTCATCTTTCAACCCCAGCTCACGGTGGTCCCACTGAACTGTTAGGAAAACTTTTATGCATTCCATGGAAAAGGATTGCTGTGATTTTGGTTAGCATCAGCCTTCCCCATTCTGAGTATGCTCCACGTGGACAGTGACTGGATCTGTTCTCTCTCCTTCCTAATTACCCTTGACCTGGCATGTAAGTTATTCAACAAATACATACTACGTGCCTTTATTACAGGTAACATTCTAGGTGTTGCAGATATGGCTGGAATCAGGAAATGTTTCCTAAACTGTACATTCACAATTAATAAATCCATTAACAAATAAGATTATTTCAGATGGTTCAGAAAGCAATAAAAAATAAAACAGGGTGATGTGGAAGAAAGGTGAACTTAAATTCAGTAGCTACTGTGGTTTGAATGTTCCCACAAATTCATATGTTGAAACTTGATCCCCTCTGTGGTGGCATAAAGAAGTGGGGCATTTTAGGAAGTGATTATGGATTAATGCTTTATGAAAGGGCTGAAGGGAACCAACTTGGGCCCTTTTTGTTTGCCCTTCCATCCCTTCCACCATGAAATACACAGCATGCCTCTCCTCTGGAGGACAGAGCAGCAAGGCACCAGCTCGGAAGCAAAGATAAGTGCCCTCAGCAGACACCAAACCTCCTGGCACCTTGATCCTGGAATTCTGAGCTTCCAGAACTGTGAGGAAATACATTTTAGTTCTTTATAAATTATGCAATCTCAGGTATTTTGTTACAGCAATACAAATGGACAATAGAGTAGATAAGAATTGTTCTCTGGAAAATGCCATTATGGTGAACCTGAATGGTGGAAAACCATGAGAAGTTCTTCCAAAGAGCACCAGATAGAGGGAAAGCGGGTGCTGGCTGTATGTGATAGAAAGGTCAACATGGCTAGAGGACAGACCAGAAAAAAATAGTAGAGGCAGGGTTGAGAAGATGCAGAGGTCATATCAGATAGGATTCTTAAGCAACACCAAGAAATGCATTACTAAGTGTGGGGTTTAAAGAGCACAGTGAATTGACTTAATTAACTGTGGTTTCCCTGCCCCCAAGGACCACTCTGGTGGCTGAAATCAGAATAGACTAGAAGAGGACAAAGGAAAATGCTGTAAAATAATTGCAATAGGTAAGAGATGTGCAGTGAGTAAAGAGGTATGTTATAGGGATGCTTCTCAAACTTTAATGCACACGTGAGTCACTGGGAAGTTTGCTAAAGAGCAGATTGCAGGTCTCTGATGTGGCCTGAGATTCAGAACTTCTAGAAAAATTTCAGGTGATGCTTACGTTTCTGATCCAAAGACCAAGTTGAGAAAGAAGAAGTCATAAAACTTGCTGATAGACTACATTTGGAAGGCACAGAAAGAGAAGAATCAAGAATTATTGCTGCCCTGCTCTGGAAAACTGCATAGATGATAATGGCATTTGTTGAGATGGTCATGTCATCACCATCCTTGCTTTCCAAGTTAACTTATTGCTGTCTGGTAGAGATGGAAAAGTTTCTAGGAGGGTTGAATAGCAACTAACTTTCCAAAATGGAAAAATATGACGGGAATATGATAGTAGCGCATTGCTGGCCCAGTAGGAAAATGACACATAAGGCTAAGGTGATTCCAAGCTCTTAGCAGTAAAATAATCCTTTTTTGGTGAATATGGATGCATTTCCAAGTTCTTGACTTGAAAAGGTGGTTATGGATCATTCTTTTCCCAAAGACATCAGATGCTATTAAAGGATGGTGAAGAATTGGGTCACAGCACCACTACAGTAAGTGGGACAACAGAAATTATTCTTACACTTTTATACATACCATCCAACAGTTGTTTCTCATCCTTAACAAGCCCACTCCTGACAGAGCTTACTTAACTATTTGGTCAACAATTCATGTTTAGACTTTATCTTACTTTCCACAAAACAAAGTCTGGCCACTGAAAAGTCCTCAGCAACTGCTGAAAGCCATCCTAGAAATCTCTACCTTGCTCAAAGATGTTGTACAAAACCAACTAAAAATAGTCTGGCCCTACTCATGCATTACAAATTGAATCTGACTTTATAGATTATAGGACTTCACTGGTTACTCCTAGAAATGGAAAAACGTGGCAGATCCAAGACTCCCTATACTATTTGGGTTCTTTTTATGTCCCTTCTCTTTTGTTTCTCCTACCCATCAGGGGCTATTCATCTGATAGCTATTGCAAATCTCAGAACCAGTGGCAGGACAGATAAACACAGTTTACCACCTGAAAGTGGCGTTTTCAATAAGTCAGGAGTTTTTTCCTGATTTGGAGAGGCATTTTAAACTGCAAAATATGATTTTCTAGCTAGAAGAAACATTTTTAAAAACCTACATAAATCCCATAAGATTCTTTGGACATCAACTTGCTCTTACCAAAGAACATTACGCAAATGAATCAGGAACATATGGGTTAAGTTCCCCCTCCTTTAAATGTGGGCTTCACATAAGGGAGTAGGGGCAGGGGTGGATGTGGGTAAGAGTATGAAAAAATGATTGGAAATCTTTGTTAAACCATTTGAGAAACCCATTTTGGAAATAATAAAAATGCTACTTATGTTTTGGTTCATCCTGACTTGAAATGTTAAGTTTGCTCTAGTTTGGAGACATGTTCTTTGGTTCTGATCTTCAACAATGACCTACTAGATCAGACATAAACTAGAGTTTTTTACACTTTTATTGAGTTCCATTCACCAACTTCGATGAAGGATAATGATCTGTAGGTATTATCTCTCCTAAGGAATAAAGTCCAGGAAGTATTTTCCAAGATCATGATTGAGTACCATTTACTAACCATGGTATCTTATCCAGTGGAGTTGAAGAAGATTAAGAAAAAGGAACTATTTATTAGCATTAGGAAACAGATCTGGTCTCAGTACCTGGGGCAGAATTGTGGTCTCAGTACCTGGCGCAGAATATTGAGCTAAAAAAAGAGATGGTCTCTACATACTTCTTGATACATTCTAACAGCAATTACTGTAAAAATAAACTGAAAATGACCTTGATAACTCTCACTGCATAGAGCCAAGGTCAATTCCAACTTGCATTCTTTTCTAAAAATTCTGCTTTGTCATACTGCCAAGGACAAATAAAGGTTGAATCCAATTGTATATCTTTTAAAATCTTGGGAATTTTTTAACAAGGAAAGAAAAATTTTCTCATAATTATCATTTTTTTCGGTACTGGGGATTGAACTCAGGGGCATTCTACCTCTGAGCTATACCCCCAGCCCTATTTTTTATTCTTTATTTTGAAACCGAGTCTCACTAAGTTGCGGAGTGCCTCACTAGGTAGCTGAGGCTTGCCGCAAACCCGGATCCTCCGGTTTCAGGCTCCCAAATTCACAATTATCATTTAAGATGCCTGAATTCAATGCCTCTTCTGTTTCTGGAGTTTGAATACAGTGGACTATCCTTTAATCCTAAATGTCCCCTTGTTCATTCCATTACTCTGCTTAGCAAGATTCTGATTGTAAAGGTAAACCTAAGTCAAGATCTAATGAATTGCCACCTTTCCCATCTAAATGCAAGCCCAGGAACTCATCTCTACAATTGGGATCCAAAACTATCAAATTCTTTGTGATACTGGCTTTCTACCATTTGTTCTGCATACCACCAGGAAAAGAAAAGGTGCAACTTTTATAAGTGACCCAGGAGTCCTTGAAGTTATAACAAGAACCTATGTATTCATTTGCACACCATGCTTTGTCTGTAGGCTATATTTCATATGCCTCATACAAATACATATCCATCACAACAAACGCACATAGATTTTATGATACTAAAATATGCTTTATTAGTAAACATTCAATTCTGCATAAGTCTTAGTCATTTTATGTTTATCACTCTCAATACCTTTGAGTATATGAAATTGTTTTTATATAAAAAAGGAATTCTCAGCTGGGCATGGTGGTGCACTCTTGTAATCCCAGTACTTGGGAGGCTGAGACAGGAGGATCAGAGGTTCCTGATCAGTCTATGCTACTTAGTGAGGCCCTGTTTCAAAATAAAGAATAAACAAATAGGGCTGGGGGTGTAGCTTGGAAGTAGAATGCCCCTTGGTTCCATCCTCAGTACTGAAAAAAAAAAAAAGGAAATCTCATACTCTAAAAATGAAGGAAGGTTTTATTGATTTAGATCAATTCCCAAAGTTAAAGAAAGGGAAGTCAGACATGGTGGTACCCACCCACCTGTAATCCTAGTACTTGGGAGGCTGAGACAGGAGGATCAAGTTCAATACCAGCCTCAGCAATTTGGTGAGGTCCCTCAGCAACTTAGTGAGACCCTATTTCCAACTAAGAAGTAAAACCTGGCTGGAGGCCTAGCTCAGAGGTAGAATGCCTCCAGGAAGGAAGGCAGGAAGGAAGGAAGGAAGGAAACACAATGTCTAGAGAGTCAACCTAAGGACTGAGGGTCAAACTCTAAGAAAAATTTACTTTTTCTGTCTCAGCTTTCTGTATCCTCTTTCCTAAAGAGTTTCACCCATTCATTTTTCATCCCCTTAAACTGCCATATGTTGGAAATTCATTCAAACTAACAAATGAGCAATATTATTGAAAAATGCTAATGCGAAGGTTATGGATGAGCAAACATCCCCACATTAAAGTGGGAAATTGTCAAGCCCTAGATTCAATAAATATGTGCTGAGAATCCACTATGTAAAAGACACTAGGCCAAAACTGCACAAAGGACAGGTCCTCCCTTAATAAAACAAGCATTTTTTTTTTCCTTATCATCTGGCTAAAATAACATAGAGAAGTGAGGGACCAGAACTCCAACACTGAAAAAATTCTGTAAGGCTGGGACCAAGCAAGTTGAAGGCAGGAAATACTTGGATATTGCGGAAGTTAGAACCCTGTAAAAGAATTGCAGGTGAGAAAGTCATTCCAGGAAATGAGGAGGATGAAAGAAAATTAATCTAGCCAACAATGTTGCCTCAGTAGAGTTGTATGACAAGAAAGGACAAAAACCTCTTTCCTGCCTTTTTCCCACTGTATCATGCTACTCCGTGGCTTTAAATTCAGTTTAATACTGTAGCTGAGCTCCTTTGTATGTTAAATAAGTGCTACCGACTTAAAATAGGGCTCCAGCACTCATCAGGTTACCTGGAAAGGTGGCAGTGCTATTTTCCAGACCTTCTTGTTAATATATATCATAGCATGGAATTCCACATTTAGAATCCTAGGTCTTTATCCACAGGCGTTCATTAAAAATGACTTATGATTTGGGAACTAAGCCAGCATTTTCCCCTATTAATAACCTTTGTATTGGCCAATAGACACTCCTGTGTTCGACACAGGAAGCCTTTGTTACCACGTATACCTCATTGGTTTTAGACCCTATCTGGGAGTTTGAGGGGAAAGTTAGACACTCATTCAGAAGCATATGCATTGATCACCTATTATACACCAAAAGTGAGGCTCCGCAGTGGGATGAGACAATATCTCAGTTAAATGTTTTGCTCCAATCACACTTCGAGATCCCAAAGACAATTCATTCTGCCTGATAGGATCAGGGAAGGCTTTGGAAAGAGCTGATATTGTTCTGTTTGGTCCTTTGAAGATTAGTAGGTGAAAAAGAAGGTAAAGTCACCCTAGGGAGCTGAAAAAGCCTGTTCAGAGATGTAAAATAGGAAAGTGTATGGGAGTAGCAAGATTAGTACAGCTAAGAAGTATAGCCTCACAAGTTTTCACCTATTTAGGGTGCCGGAAATGAGACTCAGGGAGTATTCTACCAGTGAACTATGTCCCCAGCTTTTCTCTCTTAGTGATATCTTTGGAAAAACAGAGAATTTTTTTTTTTCAGTACTGAGGATTGAACTCCAGGGCACTCTACCCCTGAGCTACACGCCCAGCCCTATTTTAATTTTTATTTGAAACCGGGTATCTCTAAGTTCCTGAGACTGGCCCCAAACCTGTAATACTCCTGTCTCAGTCTCCCAAGTACTGGGATTACAGGTGTTCCCCACCATGCCCAGCTGAAAGACAGAGGCTCTTAATTTTCCATAGCTAATCTATCAACATTTCTCTTTATGTTTAGCACTTTTTAGGTCTCGCTTAGGAAAACTTTCCATGATCACACTATTGATAATTGCCCAAAGTTGGGGGCAACTCAGATACCTATCAAAAGTGGTAAATAAATATCCCTTCAACAGAACAGTCTAGAGTGATGGACATAAACCAGTGTCAACCACAAGCATAATGCAGATGAAACAAATGTACTATTGACTGACACAGTAGAATACACATTCTATGAGTCCATCTATTTAAAGTTCAAAAAAAAAAAAGACAAAGATAAAAATAATATACAGGACTAGAAATTAGGACAATGTTTACCCCTAGGGAGGGGCACTGGCTGGAAGGGCTACTGCCCGTTGTGTTTCATGGCCTGGTTTCAGGAAGTATCATTGGCATACATGTTTTATGAGAATTCATCAAGCAGCGCACTTTTTTTTTTTTTTTTTTACATTTCTGTTATACTTCAAGGAAGAACAATGACCAAACACTAGACGGGGAGAAACAAAGATTTCAGGGGGTGAAAATCCCAACTAAGACCCTGGAGGAGTTTTAAGAAGTTTCTGAAGTCCAGGCTCTACAAGAACTAACTTGCTGTAAGACTAAGTAGAATGGGTGGAATAGGAAGTCCGGAGACGCATCTGGGAGCTTTGCAGTAGCCGGAGCAAGAGATGGCTGGAAGCAGAGTCAGAGACAATGAATACAGATGACCTTAGGTTTTCCCACTGAATGTTTCTTTAAAATTTATTCACCAGTGTTGTAAGACCAGAAGCACCTGCCCAACGTGTGTGTGGGGGGGTGGGCAAAGATCTAGGAGTCTTTGACAGATGTTAAGTTTTCAAACAATGCTAGACCTTGATAAACAAATCTCTCTCCTGGATTTATTAAGTCGAAGATTTTAGCCTGGCTCTTGTCTCGGATGTTAGACATGAGCACGGATACAAATCCACATATGGATTAGTGGAAAGTTATAGAACACAATACTGTTTGGACACATTTTTCCTTTCCCCTGGCCTCCCCTATGCACTACTCAAGCTTGCTTGCTGGGTGGTTTCTACTTGTCTCTTTAATTCCCTCTTCTGTCTGCAAGCTCGTTAGGAGAAAGAGTGATTCCTTTTCTTGGAAATGAGGAGCTCTGGAAGGCAGCAACTGCAAGGGGAACTCAGGTAGGCAGCATGTTGTAAGATGGATTATGGCCAGGATTTCAGGCTCAGACAGTGCTGAGAAGTCTTCCACGGGCTAAGAGTCAGGACCACAGGGGTGCCACCTCCAAGAGCAGCAGGGGTGGAACAAACACCTTGCTGTCATCAGTGTTCTTCCATTATGTTCACTGGCAAATATTTATGGGTATCTCTGGCTGAACCACCCACTCAATTGCATGCTTCATGGGAAAGGGCAGGAAGGAAACTTGAAATCTATCCGTACTACTGAAAGTGAAATTGTGATCAAAAGAACTAGTGCTCACCCCCACTTTGGCCTGTCTCAGGCCCTGAGAGAGTAGACTCTGCTGACCAAGATTTCCTCAAGAAAAGAGATAGTTTAGAGAGACTTAGGTACACTCTCTCTAATAGCAGAACTTTAAGCTGAGGGCAAGCAAAGGTACTCAGGTCAAGCAATGGAATTTGATTTTCTTGTCCATTCAAGGTCTCTTCTTGGAATCAATATTCTTATACTTTTATGTAGATTTTATATGAGACAGTCTCTTCTTGTAAATTTCTTGAGCTGTCTTACTGCCTTAGCAAAAGGTTGCCAGTATGGCCCAAAACCAACTCTAAATTTTACTTCCCCAAGTTTGTTATGTGACCCTTTCCTAAGAAATTAAGATCTCAAAATCAAAGTCACTCTGTCCAGAAAAAAAGAGAAAAAAAAGTGACTTTGGCCCAAAAGGGAATTTCTCCACTATCTTTTCTGAAGGAACACAATCTATGTGACCATTGTTCGGCCTCAAAGGGCTCTCACACCTGCTAGACAAAAGTGCCAATGCTTTCTTACATGACATGATATCATCTCCTCCACTGACCTAGGATAATTCCTGAGTCTAACTCAAGCCACATGCTGCCAGTCCCAGACCAGCAGCAACATTATAGTAAACTTAAAATCTTGAGAAGTAAAGATTCTCTCAGACCAGCTTAAGCCTGCAAAGTCACCAGGACAAACAGCCTGCAATTATTCATGAAACAACAAAATTTTCTTATTTTATAGTCAAAGAGTTATAAAATGTAATAATCATTTGCTGGGCACCCAACTGAATCACTTCTGAGAAGCAAACTTTGAGTGGCCATGTACCTCATCAACCAGCAATGGAGTCAAAGCAGACCTGTCCCCGCAAAGAACGTACCAAATCAAAACTGCATCTCACTCAGGCGAATTCTTCATATCCAGAGAATGCAGAACTATTTTTAGCCAGCTCATGAGCTTGTCACCCAAAATTGGAATATTATTGGCATTTCCTGCCTCAAGATGAAAATGGCACTGGAGGTTTTCCCATCTCCTCCTCCCTCCTGTTGCATGGTTATTTTGAAACCTTGCTTACATTAGCTTCTGAAATGGTTTGAGTCATAATTGGATGAGTTTCTCAGATACTTTCACCAAAGTTGTCCTTCTAACCTACGAGAACACTGAGGTCATAGGTGTGAACTCATAGTGGTCCACCAGAATTGCAATTCTTTCTTTGCAATCTCATATTTCTCTTTAATGTTTATGCACTACTTATAGACTATTCTAAATTATCTGTGTCCTTTTCACTATAAAATTAATACTATTAAAAATTATGTAGCATCACTTTTAACTGATGGTCTAAGAAGCTGCACAAGGTTCTATCTCACAGATAATCATTCCTGGTTTCAAAAAGTAAAAAGACAAATTTCATAAGATCCTTTGAACAAGGGACATAATAATTCAGTTAATGTTAACTAGGTCATTGAATTGAGTTTACAGAGAAATGCTCGTAAGATGTCCCATCTAGGCTGAAGTAAAAAAAAAAAGAGAATAACACACACACACACACACACACACACACACACACACACAGAATAAAAATATGAAATAATATTTCTTGTACCCTTTTTTGGAAGAAAAAAATCTGGGGAAATTCTGTATTGCACTCCTCCATGGAACCATCAGGATGGACTAGGACTTGGAATTCACGTGGGCGGCTGGTTCTTCAGCATTGCAAGTCCAAGCCTATACCTATGGATAGGATAATCTTATTTCTTATCTCTGAGACAAATGACAATGCTCCAGCATGGAAAAATGCTCTGCATTCCCACCCACTTGTGCCTCATAAGCAGACAGGTTCATATTTGGCATCTTAGTTTATACCCAAAGTCTTCAGGACAGTCTTTGTTGAGCATAGATGGAAGGAAGACAACTGCCACAAAATAAAAGCAGATTTCCACATAGTCAAAAGATGCCAGGCATGGAATTTGGGACAGAGAGCATCTTGGGTGCTGGAAGATCTAAGTCTACTTGCTATTAACATTGTCATGGTCACCTAGCTCATCCAAATTTATATGGAGGATTTCTATTGTATAAGCACAAACCAAGATAACACACACTTCCTAGACACACAGACCATAGCAGCATAGAACCCATTGATGCTGGTTCTTCTTTGTGTGTGGAGAGGAAGGGAGGGTACTGGGAATGGAACCCAGGGGTATTCTACCTCTGAGCTACACCCCCAGCCCCATTTTATTATTCTATTTTGAAACAGGGTCTAACTAGGTTGCAGAAAGCCTCACTAAACTGCTGAGGCTGGCTGTGAGCCTGTAATCCTCCCATCTCAGCCTCCAAGTACTGGGATTACAAGTGTGCACCACCACACTTGTAATGCTATTCTGGTTCTTATATGGCAGAGCCAAAGGTCCTGTTGCCATTTCAACTTCCAGCCTCTTCCCCCAAGCAAAGGCTCAGGTAAATTAAAACTGTATCTGCCTATAATGTCTGCACTGCTAGAATGTTCAGTACCTCTGAAATTGCTTACAGTTCAACTCCTCCTTTCATTCTACCTTAAGTCAGGGTCTAAAAGTTAGATCCCAGGATGAAGATTTGCTTGGAAATAATTTGTTGATAAGGAGAAACGGAGGGAAGGGGTGGGGGGGAGGGTAAGGGTGTGGTCTGAGCTGGAGCCTAGCCTCATTTAGGTCCCACTGGAGCTCTGGAGCATGGATTGCACCATAGAGTTGCCTCCTCCCTTTTGGAGGCAAAGGGTCCTTTTGTGCCCCTGTATCTGTCAATCATTGGCTGCAGGCCACCCCCAGGGGCTGGGGAGTTGCATAACTTCTCAGGCAATTCTAGGCTAGGCAACTCCCATTTGGCTAAGGGCAAGTCTCCAAAGAGAGAGGCAGCTGTAAACCATTAACAGCCAATACTCATAGCATGTGGGATATGGGAACACCAGGCTGGTAAAGGGATCTGAATGGGTCAACCGCAGCATCCCTATACTTGCCACCATAATTTATGACAAAGATATTCGTATAGAAAATGTTTGGACTCTGAATGCAGAGTATAACATACCAAAAAATGTATATAAAAATAAAATATTGAGCACAATCAATGTTAAAAAAAGAAAATCTGACAATAGTAATTGTAAGAACTATATATACAGTTCTATTTTGATGATCTCAGTGAAATAAAACCTTCTAATACTCAAAAAATAAAATAAAAATAAAACAACTATAGTGGGACAAAGTATAATAACAAACTAATTCCTAGTATTTATTAAGAGCCGACTGCAGCCCAGGGACTTTTCTAGATGTATCATGCTTACACGATAAGCCTATGACAGGCACTATAATTACCCATATCCTACCTTTAAGAAAATGGAAGGACAGCATAATTAGAGTTCTAAGCAAGCCAGTAATGGCAGAGCCAGGGTTAGGACCTCATTTTTTTAATATGCATTAAACTCCCTCTTGCTTATTGCCAAAGGGTAGCAGGCAAAGAGAGAAAATTAAGCTCAGAGCTGAAGTGGTACATTTTATTTATATAAGACAACACACCCAACTAGGTGGAAAAAACACTTTCGAACCATGGTTATAAGAGACTGAAGATGGTTATTACTCTGAGTGTGTGTGTGTGTGTGTGTGTGTGTGTGTGTGTGTGTGTGTTTCAAAAACATATTGCAGTTTTATCCACTGAGTTGATGTTCACCATTTGAACTTTCATCATTTAAATCCCATGAAAGTGCAGTTGCATAAGACATGACTCTGTGCCAAATGAAATAATAGCTAACATTTGTTAAGCACTTTCTGTATGCCAGGCACTGTTCTAAACCATTTATATGGATTTTTTCTTTCATGTAATCCTCAAAGTCACACCATGAGGCATCCCCATTTCAGAAAAAGAAACTGAGGCACAAAGAATTACTATTATGTGAAAGGGTATATAGATAGATAGTATCAGGCCAAGATTTCAGAGTGATCCATTGGACTTTGGCTTTCACAATCCTAACCTCCTTTCAATGCTGCCAGTGGATCCACATCAGGAATGGTTGGAGCTAGGAGTCATGTTTAAGAGTACAACTTTCCCAACTTAAAATTGAGAAAACTGAGCTAGGCGTGGTGGCCCATGCTTGTAATCCCAATACTTGAGAGGCTGATACAGGAGGATTGCAGGTTCCCTGCCAACCTCAGCTATTTAGTGAGGCCCTCCACAACTTAGTGAGACGCTGTTTCAAAAATAAAGATTAAAAAATATGGCTGGGGTTGAGGCTTGGAGGTAGAATGCCCCTGGGTTCCATCTCCAGTACCACAAAAAAAAAAAAATTGAGAAAACTGAGGCTCAGAAAGAGCTGGTACCTTGCACAAAGTCTCATAGACCTAGGATGTTAATCTTACGAGCATTGCTATCCATATTTTGACAAATATTATCTAAGTAAAAAAGAATTAAGGAGTGTGTTTAAAAATGTTTGAAGTCTCTTTTTTCTTTTCTTCTAGGGAGCAGATAACACCAAGAGTTATTATTTGGGAAGGTAAGAAAGAAACATCAGCTTCAGAAGAAGCTGCTTACTAATTCTACGCCTAGTTCTGAGTCTCTCGGTAATGTACATTTGTGAGATTTAACTTGTGAGTTGGTTTTATATTTTCTTCCTGGGACCTGCAAAGTCCAAATTGGGAGTACAATTATTTAGGAAAAAGGTACGAAGATAAGCACCAGTATTAGAATATCTACTAAATGTCAAACCTATTGCTAATAGCTCTATACACACCATATAAGTTGGTCATGAAATGATCACTGGAATAAGAATGTGTATGAGTTAGCATTTGCTGTATAACAAACTAGCCCAAAATTCAGAAGCTGAAAACTCAACCATTTATTATTGCTGATGAGTATCTGGGTCACCCGGGTGTTTCTGCTGATTTCAGCTGAGTTCACTCATGTTCCTGTAAAGTATCTGCTGAATTAGCTTGGAGCTGGCTGGTTTAGGATGCTTTCAGTTGGAATGACTCCTTCTTGTTCCACCTCTTACAAAATTATATTCCAGGCTCGTCCATGCAGCAGTGGCAGGAGAGAGCAAGCAGAAGCACAAGAGGCCTCTGAGTCCTAGACTCAGAATGGGCACACCATTTCTTCCACCCTTTTTATTGACACAATCAAGTCACAAGGTTTGCCCAGATTCAAAGTAGATTCCACTTCTCTTTGCTGTAGATTCACATGGCATGGGTTCAGAGAGTGATAGAAAATTGGCGAATTTTTTGTAATCAATCTACCACAAATATCTTGAAATAAATACTCTGGATCATTTCCATTGTATGCTTTCTTCCAAAAATATGCCTCCTTTACATATTGAATCTACTTTTCAAATATTTGAATTTTTCTTATTTCGCTTACAGAAGATATCAGGAGAGGTGCCACTGGTTTTAAGATGGTATGTAGAAATTTCAATTTTCTCAAGTAAGACATATGACTATCTAAACCTAGCAAAAGTCTTTGGGCTTTTATTCCAACTAATGGCAGGATAAAGCTAATTCTAGACTCCTCCATATACCATTTACCACCCACTGCATCACCTGCTGGTTGAAAGAAGTAGATGGGAAGCTTTTTGCTCCTACCTGCTGGATTTGGTAAGAGACCAGCCCAACAACCTAAGATTAGCCACAAAGAAAGCCCTGTAGCTTCAATCAAAATGCAAGCATAAGCCAGGCTTGGTGGCACACACTTGTAATCCCTCCTGGTACTTGGGAGGCTGAGATGGGAGGATCCAGGTTTGAGGCCAGCCTCAGCTACTTAGTGAGGCTTTCCATAACTTAGTGAGACCCTGTTTCAAAATGAAGAATAAAAAATAGGGCTGAGGGGATAGTTCAGAGGTAGAATGCCCCTGGGTTCAATCCCCAATACCGGAAAAAAAAAAAAAAAAAAAACAAGCATACTTTTCCCTGGTGTTATATTTTGCAAACAACAACAAAAAGACACATTAGAAACAAAACAAAACTTCTAAATTGATATTGAAGGTAGTTTTTAACCCTATATGCCAACTCCAATTGGTGGTCGAGAACTGTCAAGAAAAGTGGAAAAGAATATTAGGTTTCAGGCAATTCTGCCAAAATCAGTAGATCATGAGAATTTTCTAGCAGATGAAATATGATCAAGCAATGACTGATTCCCTCCTCTAGGTTAAACTCACAGGCTGACTCTCACCTCCCATGCCTCAGTCCAGTACTGCTTTCTCTCAACTTTTAGCTGGACTGTCTTTGGAAAGGACAAATACAACAGTGCTGCAATGAGCTTTTGAGTTTTATCATGGTTCTGGAAAAATGGACACAGGTTGAATCTTTAAATATATAGTTGATAAAGATTATGGAAGGACACAAGCAGATCTACAATGAGGACAACCTAATCCAAAGATAAAAATATTACTCAGACTAAATATAAACTTAGAAAGAATGATAAAAAGAAAACAGAAATAATTCAAATGCATCACAGCAGAATATATGATAATATTATCTATCTACTGAGCCAAGAGGGAACTGTGGCTAGTTAGATGGTCGAGTCTATATTAACATCGCAGACCAAAGATCAGACCAAGGCTTGTCAACAATAAACTACACCAAATAAAAGTTAAAAAATAAAATAATGCATAACACTACATGGTATAATGAAAACAGCACATTTAATTTCAGTTAAAATTGAGCCTTTGGTTCTTTCCTTTATGTATGTTTTAACACCCCTCCCAGAGCCTCAAAAGAGATATAATATATCCATATTTGAACTGGGAATTGAAGGCAGGGGCATTCTCCCTACTAGCTACACCCCTAGCACGAATTATTTATTTATTTATTTAGTCATTCATTCATTCATTCATTTGAAACAGAGTCTCACTAGGTTGCTGAGAGTCTTACTCTGTTGCTGAGGCTATCCCTGAACCCGCAATCCTCACAAGTACTGAGATTTTAGGTGTGCACAAGGCTTTGCACTAAGAATTAAATATGCTAATTTTAATACGTCCAGACTGATAACTAGAACTCCGTCCAGGCTCCCTTAACTCCACCTTTTATTAACAATAAGAAGGCAATAGTAATACTTTTGCATGTATATACAATTATATATAACAATACAGCAATAGTAAGGGCGAATTTATCATGTTTCTATCATGTGCTAGGAACTATGTTCCATGCTATGTATAAACAATAGAGAAACACAAGACACGAGGACATGTTCTTTACCTTCAGGAAACACAGAGTATTTGGAGACAAAGTGGAGTAAATAAGACCTGAAGAGAAGAGTATGGAAAAATTATCAAATAGACTGAGAATATCAAGAGTCTGGGATCTTCTCTTCCATTTCTTGCCAAAACAATAAATTAGCATCTTAAGCATGTTAACAGTTCCCTTTTCATATGACAGTAATTTGAGGTGACTTAACCATCCAAACTTGTTTCATTTGATTTTTCAACATTTTTATTTGTACCCTGAGTATCACCAGATCATTTTGTCTAACAGATACAGGATGGGCCATCTTTAGCTAAAGAGAATGAAGCCACCTTCTATCACCCTGGGGCCCATCTCCACTTTCCATATCATCATGTCCATCACGTCGTGTATGGGAGAATAAAAGTGACAACAGGTCAAGGCCTGGTGCTTTCGGCATCTTCCCCCAGTGCCAATGCTTCTGAACAATCACTCTTTCTTTCCATTTCTGAGATGTCATGACGCGGGCAGAGCATGTTCTTAGTTGCCCACAGTAGGCTAGAGGCAGGAGGATACATTGTTCAAAGATAATTCATGTTCTATTAAATGTCAAAACTTGACTCACGTGATTCAGCCACTGCCTCACCCAGTTGAGGGCCGGAAAATTCATCTGAGCTAGCAGCTCTCTGAAAGGTGGGGAGGGAAGGTGATCACTGAGCCCCACTGAGGAGCAGGAAACAATGACTGAAGCGTGAAGACGATGGCCTCTGTCAGGTCATAAAGCAGCAATGATTGCAATTAATTGCTGATAAAATATGAAAGGGCCTCTTGTTGCTGGAGGGCAGGCACTAGGACAAAGTACAGTACAGCTCTTCCCAAAGACGCTTGGGAAAGGCATGCTTCTGAACCATGCTAGTGAGAAGATAGATTAGTTCATCCTCCTTGTGGGTATTGGGAAAGAGCCCAACAGTATAGAGACAGAGAGGCTTCAGAGAAAGCCCAAAAGGTGGGTCCCTGTCCCCAGGTTGATCTGCAACCTCCTTGATTCAAATGGCTCCTCCATCAGAAGGCTGCATTTGAATGTTCTGCATCAAGTTGGAAAAAAAAAAAAAAACTTGATAGCGAAAGGACAAGTCCTACAGCTGCTCTGTTGTCTCAAGAGCCAAAAAAAAAAAAAAAGACAAAAGAAGCAAATCTGCTTGATTGCTTGATGTTAACATGAGTGAATATTTAGAAGTCTTTGGAATATACATTTTTGGAATAAAGCCTAGATGTCATTCACTCTAATTTGACATTTAGATCTTGTTAACCCAAAGAGACAAAGAGAAAGGTAGAAAGTAGATGATAGTGATTGCCTTTCTAGAAAAGGTTTTCAGAGTGTCATTGAAGTTTATGCTACAGATTCCCGAACAGCTCAGCCCCAGGCTCAGGTTATGTGTTTGCATATTGAGGGTGGGAAGGTAATAAGTAGACGTAACTTTTCCTTACCACATTGACCTCGTCAGTGGTTTAGGAAGTGATAAATGCACAGGGAATTAGTATGCAGTAAGAAAAGACCAATTTTAAATGAAGTTTAAAACTCAGATCATATCAGATCTAATTTAATATTTCTAATTGGTTTCTAAAAGTTAGCCATAAATTGAGTAAATCAAAATAACCAGGGCAGTCCTATTAAAATGCTATTTTTCAGGCCTAGCCTATATTAACTCATAATTGAGAAACTCTAAGAAAGAAGCACAGGAATCCAAATTTTTAAAAAGTTCTCCCAAATGATTCTGACATAAAACTTCTCATTTAGGTGATAGTTCTTGGTCTTGCAGCAACTAATTTCATAATTAGGCCCTCCATAGGAAAGAGCACAGGATGGGACAGAGGGATAGGGAAAGGGGGAACTGGGCCAAGTTCAGCCTCTGCCTCTGAGAAGCTCTGTATCCCACACCCTTCCTTTGTCTTCCAAGTGCAATCCACAGAACGGTAGCATCGCATCTCCTGGGAGCTTGTTAGAAATGCAGAATTTCAGACCCACCTTCATGGATGGAAGGGGACCTGCATGTTAACAAGATCCTCAGGTGGCCCCTAGGCACATTTAAATTTGAGAAGAGCTACCTAGACCAAATCATCCAGTACCTGTGAGTTTCATTTAGAACCTGATAGTGACTTCTGTCCACTCCCCCAGCCCTACTGTTGCATGACAACCACTGGAATGAAGACACAAAAGGGAAAATAATAGAAATTTCTGGATAGAATGCCAGAAAAAAAGGGAGTTTGAAATTAGGCACACACACACACTTTTTTAGAAACAATATCTAAGAAGAGTCCAAATCTCATGATATATACACCCTCATATGATACCAGGGGATCCCACTCAAACAGGAGGAGTCCCTTGCTAGGGATGGGAAACCAAGGAAGTGAAGAAAGGTTGTGGACAACCCAGAGTTCCAGGGCAAGTCCAGGGGAGAGGAAGGACCACAGTCCAGGTGTCTCTGCTCCCATCCCTGGACCACCCTGACTTGTTGTCTCAGCTGCATTGGGAAAAATTAAGAAAACAAGAACAGGACATCATAACAAAGAGAGCAGGTGTTTACGGAGGGTAGTACATGGATGTCTCGTCAGCCCCGTCCTGGAGCCACTTTCATCCTTGGGTTATTATTTTAATATTAGTAAAATGTAATGTTAGTAAGATTGAAATTCAACATCAGTACCTCCGCAATTTGACAGCCATCCTGGCCCTTCCCCTACTGCCCTTTGGGGAGGCAATTCCAGAATTAACACTAGTTCCCAAGAGTTAGATTCATGACTCTTGACTGGCACCTTTCCTTTCCAGATTCCAGATCGATTTTCTGTCACTTTCCCTTCCATGGATTCTGTACATGCATTTCTTATTGTGAGATTCCCATGGCAGTAACTCAGATATTTATATGTGGAGAAATACAGCAAGTAGAGTCACTTATTCTTCCTAATTGCACAAGAAATGAATGAGCATTAGTAACATTCCAACATAACAGAAATATGCAATATAAAAATGAAATGCCCTTTCCTCACAGGCACCCAGAAACAACCACTGCCAACTGGATGGCACATATACTTCATTGCTTTTCAATTTTTCTTGCATAACTTTTTAAAAAATATAACCGTACCACCACACCACGTGTAGCATTTTGCAACTTGCTTTCTCCACTTTATATCTCTGTTGTTCTTTTCAAGCCAATCTCTAATGTTCTCTTTTCTTGCTCCTAATGTCTGCATGGTATTACAACATCTCCCCAAACATGGACCTATTAGTTGACATTTGTATGGTTTCTGGTTTTTCCTCTATTACAAATTTAGCTACATATTTGAATATGTAATATGCTCAGATGAAATGCAAGGCCTTTGGTTTATTGTGTGCCGATGGCTGATTTTTCTCCCAGTTTACCTTTTGATCTTCAGTGCTTACAATGCTGGTGGTGGAAGGCTCTTTTTTAACTTTATTTCTCAAGATTTATTTTATGTATATGTTTACAGTGTACATGATATTTGATATACACATTTATAGAATGAAATTATTATTGAAGTCAAACAAACTAACCTATCCATCACTTTTCATAGCTATCTTCTGTGTGTGTGTGTGTGTGTGTGTGTGTGTGTGTGTGTGTGTGTACATGAGCACTAAGAGTCCCTATAATCTATACTCTTGGCAAATTTCCAGTAGACAAAACAATATTATTTTGATTTTTCTCAACAATTTAAAAATGTAAAAGTGGTTCTTAGCTCATGAGAAGTACAAAAGTAGGAGCAGGCTGTATTTGACCCACAGGCCATGGTTGGCTGACTTCTGCCATTTATTTCCCACTACCTGTATATGAAAGTTGGTTTGTAGCCTCACCATCGCCAAAGCCAGACATTATCAAACTGTTGCATCTTTCCCAATTTTAGTTGAAGTTGTAGTTCAGTTGAACTTCACTTTGCATTTCTCCTTTTATAAACAAAGTAATATATATAAAACTGGCTTTTATATAAACTGCTGTTCTATTCTTTGTTCATTATTTATTTGATATTAATCTTTTTCTTATCCATTTGTGTGACTTCATAAAGAATAGAGAAATCAACACTTTGAAAAAACTGCAAATGTTTTTCCCAGTTAGATGATAATGATGAGGTAGCTTAGAAGTGGAATGTGAGGTAGAAGGAAGTATCGGGAGAATTCATAGAAATATAGTCTTTAGCTTTTTTTTTTTTAAAAAAAAAAAAATCTGGAGAGTGTTAATCCAAAATTCCACCCCTTGGAAGTTTTTCCTTTGGTTTGGCCCAAGAGAAATGTACAGCCCAGCCCACCTGAGACGTACCCAAAGCAGCATACACCTGGAAAGAGGAGGAGCCAGCTTATTTGGGACATTCCCTCACCTGGAGCCCAACCTATCGGACTACTTGGAACCTGAGAGAGAGGGGCTGGAAATGAGGACCCTGCCCTCTTATATACCCCCTGGAATTCCACGTGTTCTCTCTCTGGGACTCTTGCTCGTGATCGGGGAACATGTCCTAAAAGGTGGTGGCCGGGGATTTTTCTTTTTGCACTCCCCTTCTTTTCCTGCATCCTAGTTTTTCTTTCCCAGTTTTTTTTTTTCCTTAAGAATAAACCTGCCAGATGTTGTGACTGATAAGTGTTGAAATTCTTTTCTCCACAGATATCAAGAACCCGAATTTTGGGGGTACATTCCGCACCCCATCACAATAAGAGAGGGAACAGGCACTACATTGATCTTTGGACTTTGATGTTGGTAGTTTTCATATGGTGCAACGACTTTTCTCTAATCAGTTTTTTGTTTTATGATTTATAGGCTTTTGTCCATTTCTAGGAAGATTTTCCCCTCCTGTAATTATAAAGTAATTTTTTTTCTGGTTTCTTTTTTAAACATTAAATACTTTAATTATTTAAGATGTATCATACTATAAGGTGTGATGTGCTATGTAGTTGGCCTAACCTCATTAACTGAATATTTCTTCACTGATTTTAGATGCAGTCTTCATCTTATACTAAATTCCTATACGTGTTTGGGTCTATTTCTAAACTTTCTATTCTGTTCCAATGATGTCTGTTTATTCTTATGCCAGTACCATAATGCATTAATGGTTTTTATAAAGTTTAATAATAGTTTAGTCACCCCTAACTATCCTTCTTTTTCATAATGTTATCAATTGTTCTTTATTGTTTACCTTTTTACCTTTAGAATTGGCCTAGTTTTCAAAAAACATTATTATCGGAATCACAAAGTTTACCGGTTAAAGGAAAATTGGCATCAATATTATGCCTTCATCCTTAGTCCAGTTTTCATTACTATAATGAAATACCTGAGTCAGGCTGGCTTTAGAAAGAAAAGATGTTCATTTAATTCACAGTTTTGGAGGTTCAAAGGCATGGCACTGACATCAGGTCCTTTCTGGTAATGACCTTTTTGCCTGGCAGAGTCCTAAAGCAGCATATAGTCTAATATGGCAAGCGACAGGGATTCTGGTCTCATCTCTCTTCTTCTAAAGCCACCACAATTCAATTATGAGGACCCACCCTAATGACTTTAAACCTAATCACTTCCAAAGGCCCCATCTCTAAACACCTTGGTCAGATTCAGGCTCCACTTTCTTCATATTATGAATACATGACTTTGGGGCTTATACTCCTGTGTCAGTTCTGGAGGGACAAATGCCATTCAAACCATAGCAATGTCTTTCTATTGCCAAGTCATCTTTGATGTCATTCGGACTTTTATATCTATTCCCAAAATTATTCATCTATGTTAATATTTTTAAATTTATGACCTTACATTTAGTAAAAGTACAATTTAGATTACAAAAGGAGAAATAGACAACACACACCCACACACACACTAATCTGTGATACTCAGATATTAACCTTCATCTGAGATATAAATAATCTAACTCTCACTAATATTTTGAATGCAGAGAAATTGTTCTTTTCTATTAATAAAAAGAGGAATTGATGCTGACTACATTTGTCATGGAATAATTCCTGGCTGGGGATGTGGCTCAGTGGTAGAGCACTTGTCTAGCACACACAAGGACCTGGGCTTAATCCCCTATACTGCAAAAGAAACAAAACAAAAATAAAACTTCCTAAAGGTAAAAGTATGGGTAGAGGGATGAATGAATAGATGAATGGACAAATACTAGACTACTAGATTATTGAGGAAGCTTAAATCTGTCTCTATGTCTTTTGCTCTTCACATGGAATAATGCGTTAATTCAACTTAACAAATATTGATAGAAAGCCAAATCCATCAAAATGGCCTTTCAATATTGCTTTCAATTCCAAGATTCCACAAAGGCAGATGGAAAAACAAAATGTTGGTTAGTTTTTCTTCCGAATTTATTTTTATTAACTGAACAAAACCCAAAGCAAATTTTAAAATATAAAATTTAGTAAGGAAGAATGTTACTCTTAAGTGCTTTCTCCACTGTGGGGTTTCCCCTTAATCTATTTCTCTCTCTCTCTCTCTCTCTCTCTCTCTCTCTCTCTCTCTCTCTCTCTCTCTCTCTCTTTCTCCCTCCCTCCCTCCCTCCCTCCCTCCACAACTGGACCATAATTCAATTGGCATAAAATTTTGCTGCATGTGGTCATAAAAAGTAAATTATTGAGTGAAACCATTGACTGACCTTATGTTTCTTATCTAGCCTGTGAAGATGTGCTGTGTCATGTAGGGCAGGGAAGGGTATATGACAGGGGAATATTTTGTTTGCTGAATTTTAATGAAGCCACTTTAGTTTCTCCATGAAAACTGAAATATGAGTTCAGTTCAGTGACACATATTCTCCTCTGGAAACCCAGGGATCTACCTAGAATCATTCCTCTGACTTCTTCCATTGTGAGCCATTTTCATGTGTTAATCTCCCTCAGAGCTCTGTTGGAAGCTTCTTGGACCAGAAGTAAATCAGCTCAAGTGGAGTTCTTTTACAACTGGATTTCTCCCTAATTTGTCCACTCACAGCCCAAACTGTACAATTGTCCTTCCAAAGTTTGCTTTCATCAGAGCAAACCATATTAATGAATAAAAAAAATAGGCAGGAGCAAACTTGGGCAAGCCAAGGCTTTTTACTGCCGGGGTGCTTGTCCTTTATGAGAAGCTGGGAAGCACAGGCTCCATCTTCCAGTCTAAAGATACTGACATACTGACCAAGATTCCTCACTGCAAAACTTGTAACATCTTCTTTTGGACCTTTTTTCTAAAATTGCATTAATGCCTTCAAAAATGGTCCTCACACAATGACTAATAGAGATAGTAGATCAGTAAATATCCCAACTTTTCACCCCTTACATGGGACCACAGTTCACTAGTGGGATTAAACTTCCTTTGCTCTCATTGGTCAACATCCTGCACACACCCCTCATTGCCTTCTTTTAGCTCCGTGTCTGACGTTTCTACCCTCCTGCTAGAGTTTCCAAGGACCACCTCCCAAAATTAAACTGCTTGCTCTGGACTCCTAGTATCAGAGCCTGCTTCTGGAGGAATTTAAACTAAGACAGACCATGCAACCTAGCACGGTGCTAGGAACACAAATTGCTCCAAAAAAAAAAAAAAAAAGTCATTAGCCAATGGACAAGACTAAGAATTTTGGTGTAGATTTATAATAAGTATTTTATGTGGGGCCATCTAAATCCTGTGAGCCCCTTCCAGCATTCTCCTCTCTCATCCTGTTGCAAACTCATCAACTCAAACCCTGCAATCGAGCTGAGTTGCTCTGTTTTCGGTGTCACAGGCACAGAGTGTCTTCTCACCTGCATGCCATCCCTCTCACCTAGAATTACCTTTCCACTCCTCAACCTGTGCGAATGGCACCAAGCTTTGGAGGCTGTCTCAAGTCTCGCCTGGTCCACGGCATCTCTTGTGTCTACCTAAGAGAATCGCAGCACTTGCAGTCTGTAATTCACAACTCAACACTTAATCATAGGCTTTTCTCTAGTCTCTAACTACTGCACGTGTGGAAGTCCTGTCTCTCTAATTAAATTTGACTTTCCTTGGGAATAATAATCATGTCTTGTACGTCTATGGGCCTTCCAGGGCCTAAAAGAGTGTGGCATACGCAATTACTTGTCGATGTATCATGTATACTTTTAAGTAATAAAACAACATGTATATGGCCAATAGTCATGAATCATCTTTAACGGTATTCAGAAAGGCCTCCTGCCTCTCGTGCAAACTGCCTGGCAGACAGTTATCTGGAGCATCCTTCTCTGTGATCCTTTCCAGAGATTCAGAAAAGGCAACAGGCTGCAGCAACACCTCGGTTTATACACACAACTTCCCCTCTCAGGTTTAAAGGCATAATAAAAGATAATGCTTCTCACTCATAAATAAAAAGTACTTAAATGTAATTTTGATGAAATGTGTCCCATGGTGATTGAATCTTTTTCTCTCTGTTGTGATTGTTACCGTTATAAATAGACAATCATAAAAGAATCAAAGGGGAAAACCTTTTAAAGGCTTACCCTGGGGCCTGATCCCCTCCCCTCTTTATTTTTCTTAGCCCTAATGCTGAAGGAAAACAAACACTTATCAATGTATGCTGACGGTGTTTATCCTTGCATCTGCCTTGGAAGAATGGCAGTGTGCCAAGCCCTGAGGGAGTTCACTAGAATGCCAAGTGAACTGAGGGCAACCCCACAAGCTACGGTGCTCACAACATATGCTTGGGGGCCAGGAAAAGGTTCCGAATCCTGAATTTTATTTCCCAACCTGTTTTGTACTCTGTCCCTTGTGAACACCTAGAGAGTTTTCTCAGGCCCAGTGTGCTAGCCAAGACATGACCATCTGGATGCCCTCTACAAAGGGCTTAATTCTGTAGTTGAAGACAGTCAAGAAATTGCAGTTGAAGACAGTCAAAAAATTGCTTAATTGCAATCGAAGACAGGATAAAACAGAATGCTCCTTTGGTTCTGCTTTACTTAGGGACTGCATCCCGACTCCTCCTGCCAGAGCTGACCCAGGAAGAAACAGGAATCAGGGAAGCCTTCCACTGTGGGCTTTCTCTGCAGTGCTCAGCGGTGAAGAACTGCACTTACAGTTCCACCACAGGCTTTTTATCTTTCAGCATTAAGTCAGCCCTCACCAAATCTAAGTCCAGCAATCCTATCCAGGTGGGAGGTCCCTGAAAGATCCCAAGAGAAAAAATGAGCATTTCCTGCTGTTTTTCTATCTCCTTTCTAAGCAGCGAAGCATACAGAGGAAGTAGTTCTACTTTCTCCTCTCCTTTCTCCAAGTCTTAACATTTTTGGCACCTACACTGGAGCACACGCCCAAAGCAATCATGTCTGCGGCAGGATTGTGCTTTGCTGGTGATTTAATTCTTAATGCCACCTTAGTACATCTGCTGCTCCGGTGCCTCTTATAATCCACTGCAATTGAAACCTCCCAAAATCTTGATGATCAGCTTCTTCCTGATGACTCTAAAAAACAAACAGCAATTAGGAAACGGAATCTATCATTCTTTTAGACCAAGTTCAACCCATGGGACCAGTTCCTATTTTTGCAAAAAATCCTCTTAAAAGGCAGGAGTTGTAAAAGGACAAGGTTGAGAAGGTTTTCATTGCAATTGTCCTTCTTATTTGCATGGAACTATTTATCTTTTCAAAAATCATCCTCACATCCATTATTTTATTTGACTCACAAAAAAATAGGTAAAATGGCTTTGTAGTGAGGAATGCTGCTTTTGGATGCCTCAGTTTGAATCCTGGCTCAAAAACATATTGGCTTTGTGACATTGAGCAAATCATGTACCCCTCCTCTGTAAAATGTGAAGAGTCTTTGTGTACATAGTTGAATGTATGTTGACTATATATATATATATATATATATATATATATATATATATATTACAGTGCATTTGCAATAATATATAATATGTTGTACATTTGCAATAAAATATTGTATGTGTGTATAGTGCATTTGTAACTACAACCAGTACATATCAAGTGCTAAATAAATTATTACTATCATTCCAATATTTCAGCTAAGGATACAAAAGACTAGCAGATTCCATGCCTAGCCTAAATAATTCCTTAAGTAAGAAGGTCAAGTATTGTCTTAGGAAGTAGATCCTGAGACAAGTATTCGAGTGCAAGTAGTTTACAGGCAGTACCAGGAAAGTCAGGAAAGGAAATGAAGCAATTAAGGCTGAGTTCATGAGCAGTTTACCTTCGTCGGTAACTGGAAACAATCCTCCCTCTAAGTGACTGTGTATTTCCTCCTGGGTCAGCTCTGGCAGGAGAAGTTGGGAGGCAGACCCTGAGCCAAGCAGAATCGAAAGAGTATTCTGTTTTTTTCTCGCCTGTCTTCAATTAGGTGTTTCTAGAGGGGCATCAAGGTGATCACAGCTTGGCTGGCAATACAGAAATGATCTAATCTTCACTGGCCCTGGGAAAATTCCCTAGTTGTTGCCAAGGGACAGAATACATCTCAGAATGTCCCTCTGAAGGGAAGGCAGCTGAAGGTTGTATCCACCAATCCCATCCCTCATTGCTAAGAGCTGCTTCTGGGGCTATAACTCTACAGAAATGACTTCTAGGCGCCACGTGCCTCAGAGGAACATCTTTGCAGGACCATATTCACTGGGGCTTAAACATGCAGGAAGCCATAGTAATGCTAGACTCCTATGCAAGTGCCCTCCTGATCTGACCAAAGAAATATGAGCAGGTCAATAAAACCAGTGAATATAGCTATACATACACTTTAATACTTCAAGTTCTTTGACCATCTTGTGCATTCAGAGAGAACCAAAGCCAAATGAGCCCAGCCAGGGAGGACACATACTGAATTAACTTTTAGAAAAGGTAACTGTATCATCTTCCTTGGCAACTCAGTCCAACGCATATCAAACTTGATGACATCCTTACAGACAACTCAATTCCTTTTTGGTGAACATTTTTCTTGCACATTGCTTTCCAACAGGAAGAAAGAAATGGTAAGGTTGAAAAATATTTTAATTGATAAAATAAAAAAGCAATTTTGAAAAGACCATGACATTACTGTAGACCCTGCCAGATAGGTGGAACAGAAGCTTTCTAAACTGAAAATTCTCTGCTCTGGAAATGTGATAATCTACTTGAAAATGTTTATCTTCAAATAGGTTGACCCCTCTGCACAGGAGTAGTTCCACACACATGCTTCCTGAGTCATGATTTTCAAAAATTAGAGTTTTGCAGAACTATCTTCAAGATGACAAGTTTACACTTGAAAGTCAGAATGCACACCTGAGTCCCTCAAGGCAAGAATCAAACCAAAGTCTTCAACTTTTATCAAATACTTTCTTCACTCCACTCCTCTCCATTCCTCCAGGGAGATCTTTCATTTCATCTTACTTTCCTTCTTTTTAAAGGGGAAATTTTTTTCCAAAATCAATTCCTAAAAGCAAGAGCTTTCATCTACCATTCATTAATAAATAAAGAAGAAAGGAACACCGAAGCAAAACAACCAAACCAATCATAACTGCTTTCTTTGACTTCTAGCCAAACCCTCTTAAAGTGGATAAGATATCATAAGTGACAACAAGATGGTACAGGCTGGCTTTTATTTACAAGGTCAATTAAGCCCATTTGCAAATAGGCATCTTTACATCTTTACATGTGGAAGGCTTATTTTATCTATATTTGGGCAGAACCCACTGGAATCACTAAAAACCACCTACTACCTCTGATGTTGAACTGTGATGTAGACCAGAGTCTTAGTGAAGGTACCTGAGGCCAGAGATCCACAATGAAACTGCACTGTACTATTTAATTTTTCAAACTTACACATTCTCCTACCCCCTTTCATTGGGTATGATTTATGTTCAGTTGATTCTGCTACAAGCCTGGAATGTTTACATAAAGGCTTAATAGACATTTACTTTGGAAGTTACATTGTGAGATAGAATCAAGGAATTGGCCCATTGCCCAAGTCAGAATGGGAGGCCACCTGGAAGTTAATGATCACTTCGCAAAGACCAGAGGCATGTAACAGGAGGTTCCAAAAGAGTGGGGACTTCATGTAATAACCACATTGCACTCAGACATACACCTTTGGAATGACTGAGGAGAAACCGTGTTTAGTACAGACATCCACAGATGACTATGTCCAGGCTGTAATTATTCAATACCTAAATGCTTTAATGTCATATTGTGCTACATTTTATGCAATTTATATCTTCTTTTATGTAACATCTAAAATAATGTTCTCCAAAAGATTTCCATAACCCAATATGCCAGATAGTCTACTTTAAATATTTCATACAGCTGAGCTTACCTTTGAGGAAAATACAAAAGAATTATGGGCCTTGCTTCACAGATAAGGAAACTGGGAGTTAGAAACCCACTTGCTCAAAGTTATATGATATGCAGCTGGTAAAAAACAAAGTCTTTCCAGAAATTCAACACTACTCCACAGAAGTTTGGGTTAAACTATTCATTTTTTTCTATGATTCAACCAATCCTAGAAATATTTATTAAACAACATTAATATTGTAGGGCTAAGCACAGCAGAGGAAAAAAATAAATATAACTTCATTGAGATTATAATGTAATTTAGGAGAAAATCATGCTCCTTTTTGGGGGAAGAGAGGGTATTGGGATTGAACCCAGGGGCATTCTTTTCATTTTCTATTTTGAAACAAGGTCTCACTAAGTTGCTAAGGATATCACTAAGTGGCTGAGGCTGGCCTTTAACCTGCAATATTCCTGTCTGAAAATCATACTTACTTGAACCATTTGTTTTTATATTCAGAAAAACTCTTCTGAATATAACTCTTCTAAGGAACCCCTTACAAAATACAGGACATATATAAATAAGCAAGCCAGTTTATGTAACAACCTTCACATGGCAAGGGATGAAGAAGACTCACTGCTTTAAAGGAAATGCTCAGAGGAATTCTCCATAATAAATGGTATCTGATGAACATCTGAAGAAGATAAAAGTGTAAACTGTGCAGGTATCTGGGAGAACACCATTTCAGAGAGAGTGAACAAGAGCAAAAAGTTCCTGAGGGAGAAATGTGCTTAACTTACTCATAGAACAAGACCAATTTGGCTGGTACAGACTGGGCAAAGGAGGAAAACTATCATGCAGAGCATGGAGGAGAGGAGCAGGAAGTCTGGCCATCGTGGGTCTTACAAGCCATACTAAGGTTTTGCTATTGACTCTCAGTAAGGTGCGATGCCATCGGAAGATTGACTAGACTGGTGACATGGTCTGGCAAAAGCATTGAAAGGGTCATTCTGGCTTCCTTGGGAAGGAAAGATTAGAGAGCGACAGTGCCTGAAACGGAGATGCCAAACTTGGTAGATAGTGAAGGATCTCATGAGAAACTATTAGGTTCAAGATATATTATAGAGGTGGCTTCCATGGGATTTTCCAGGGAATGTGATGTAAGGTGGGAGAGAAAGAAAGGAATAAATGGTTGCTCCAAATATTTTTCAGCTTGAGCTTTCAGAAGGACAATGTTGACCCAAATGAGATGGAAAACACAGGAATAGAACAAATTCTGAAGGCCAGATTAGAAAGTTAGCTCAAGGTTGGGATGCCCATTAAATACCCAAGTGGGGAAGTTGAAAAGACATTGTATATATAAATCTGGAGTTTGAATGACCTGAGTTGGAGATATAAATGTATACATCATGAAGTTGTAGATGGTATTTAAGCTATGAGACTGAATAATATTATCCAGGACATGAATTTATTCATCTATATATATGAGTATATATGGATGAATATATTCATTAAAGAGGGCTGACATCTGAACTGATAGGTGGGAGAACTCCACATTTGGAGATTGAGGAGTAAGAAGAAAACAGCAGAGGACACTGAGGAAGAGAGGTCGGTGACTTGGGAAGAGAATAAAGAGAGGGTGATAGCCAGGCATGGTGGCGCACGCTTGTAATCCCAGCATTTGGGAGGCTGAGACCAGAGGATCCAGGTTCGAGGCCAGCCTCAGTTACCTAGTGAGGCACTGCAATTTAGTGAGACCTGGTTTCAAAATAAAGAATAAAAATAGGGCTGGGGGTGTAGCCCCTGAGTTCAATCCCTAGTACCGCAAAATAATAATAATAATAATAATAATAATAATAATAATAATAATAATAAAAATAATAAAATAAACAGAGGGATCAGCCCTGAATGCTAAATGAAAAAAAAAAAAGTATTCCTAAAAAAAAGGTTCAGGAGAAATGAAAGCATACACACACACACACACACACAAACACACAAAACACACACACACACACAGATTTATGCAAGAAAGTTCATTGCATCTTTATTTATAAGACCCCCCCACAATGGAAATGACCTGAATGTCCATCAGTAAGAGAATAGATAGACAAATTATAGTTTATCCAAACAAAGAAATGCAGAAGAATGTACTACTAGCCACAGCAGCATGGGTGAATCTTCAGACATAATGAGTAGCAGAATAATCCAGACACAAAAGAAGTTGTGCTCAAATTCCATTCATAAGAAGTTTAAGGAAAGGCAAAACTACTCCATGGGGATAGAGGGCAGAGCGCTGTTTCCTCTGTCTTGACAGGGAATGGTGTTCAAATGAACTTTCTGGAGGTATATAAATGTTCTGCATCTTGACCCAAATAGTGGTTGCACAGGTAGGTACATACATATACAGATTCAGAAGAGGACTGCATGGTTTTCTCTCCTCAGCCCCTTTCCTTCTCTCGCTTTGCTTCCCTCCATGCCCACTCTGGCTAGAGATCAGGAACCACAAGCCCCAGGACCATTCTGCTTGGCAACTGGACCTGACATACCTTAGAGGAAACAGGTGATGATGTTGAACGAGTTGCCTTGGTAACCTGAGCTTTGGCATGCTGGCCCTTTGGCATCAGCCCTCCCAGTTCCCACTGCTCCCCTGGGTGCTGCTGGCTAGACCCTTCCCAACTCTAATAGTCTGCTTTGGCTGCCAGATTTTTATTTTCATAGAACCAAGAAGATGATGCCCCATAGGAAGTTCTGAAGGAAGTGACTTCTCAGCGAATGAAATTGTTAATAATTTTTTTTTTTTTTTTTTGCGGTACTAGGGATTGAACTCAGGGGCATTCTACCTCCAAGCTATACCCCCAACCCTATTTTTTATTCTTTATTTTGAAACAGGGTCTCACTAAGTTGCGGAGTGCCTCACTAGGTAGCTGAGGCTGGCCACGAACCCGGATCCTCTGGTCTCAGCCTCCCGAATGCTGGGATTACAAGAGTGCACCACCACGCCCGGCTGAAATTGTTAATAATTTTTAAGCAAGGGACTCACATTCTTATTTTGCACTGGGCCCTTCAAATTATGTAGGCAGTCCTGATTTTTTTTTTTTTTTTTTTACCTTAGGTATCAGCAAACTAAACATCATTGGCTATTTAATTTTATTGTTTTATTTTTTATGGTACTATGGATTGAACCCAGGGGCTTTCTACATCTGAGATACGCTCCCAGCCCTATTTTGGTTTTCATTTTTAAACAGGGTCTCCCTATGTTACCACACTGGCCTGGAAACTGTGATCCTCCTGTCTCAGTCTCCCAAATACTAGGATTACAAGCATACGACGCCCCACCCAGCTATCACTGTTTATTTTAAAACATTCTTCCCTGAGCCTTCTTTGCAGAAAATTGAAGATAATAAACTGAGAGACACAGACTCACATTGAAATCTTTATGGAGACTGCTGTTATCCATGGAATTGGAGGAAGATGTCGATTAGATTTCCAGACAGGAACATTCTTCACCAAAACTGAAAAAAAATAAAGAATTCTCACCAAGTTGAAGATCAAGATCATGGATAAGAATATATTGAAAGTAGAACTTCAAATAAAATTTTCCTTCTTGGTTTGGAGGTGACATTAAATATATACTTATTATTATGAAAATATTCGATCATATTGCCAAATGGTTGAAAAGTCCATGAAAAATCCCCAACCCATCATTTATCAGAGGTGAGATGTGGTAACACAGCTGTGCTGGGTTACAAATCAACTTCTGGCAGTGTGATAAGGAAGCAGAAAGGGGAATCTGGGTAATCCACCACATAATCATTGATACTTCCTACTCCCCCGAAAGCAAAGTAATAAGTTTCCAGAGAGATCTATCTGATTCTTGATTATCCTTAAACTTTCTCTGTGTTCTCAGATCAAGCCCTTTTAAACTCTCCTCTTCTCAGTACAGTCTTCCCCGGCAATTGAAAAGTAATTCAGAGGTTTTCCCCTTTACTGCCTCCCTCCTTTTAATAAATCTCTGAACATGTAAAGGATCTACTAGCCTTCATCAGTATCACAGTCAAAGGGCGCTGGGGCAGAGTAGACAGACAAGGTGGAGCGTGGTGGCTGGGCTCAGTGCCTGCTGCAGCCCTTTTTATCACCCACAGAGCACTTACTCCCTGTCATGGAATTCCCCATGCCAAACCTTCTCCACAACCTTCATTCTCCTCCAACTCCATTTCCTCCCCTGCCCTTCGCTCTCAAAAATGACCTCTCCACCTACTTCCCTGGGAAAATTGAGACCATCTGATGAGAACTCCCACAAGTTTCCTCCCAAGCCCCTTAAGTTTTCTTTGGATCATCCCCCAAACTTTTTCCTTCCCGCCCATCTTGGAAGAAACATTCCCTACCACATGGACAGGTTAACCCCTTCACCTGCCTACCACAGTGGGCTTCCCTTCAATGATGGATAATTTGTGCTTTCTCTCTCCACTGGTTGCTTAATCTATTCCTCAATACTAGCTCGACTCTTCCCATCCAAAAATAAACACATCAACACCCCACTTCACTTACTCTGCTTCAGCCTTCCTTTTTCTAAGTCTCCTTCCTAGTCTCTTGCTTCCTTTCTATGTTCTTGATAATGTATTATCAATATATAATATAATATATATTGTCTGAATACCATTCAGCACTAAATTTAGATGGCACCAAATAAATAGGAGGCCCGTTCCTCAGCCTTATAAATCTCAGCTTCTCTTCTCTTCCTTCTTTGTGGTTATTATACTCTATAAATATTGTTTGAAATCAGGTAGTGTGGTGCCTCCAGTTTTATCCTTTTGGCTCAAATCACCTTTGCTAGTCAGGGTTTTAGTGTGGTTTTATATGAGTTTTAAAATGGCATTTTTATTTCTGTGCAAAATTACTAGGATTTTGATAGGGATTGAATTGAATCCATAGGTCATTTGAGGTAGGTATGGACACATGGACACTTTAACAATATTAATTCTTGCAATATAAGAACACAAAATATCTTTCCATTTAGTTGTGTCTTCTTCGATTTCTTTCATTGCTATTTTATAGTTTTCAGGGTACAAATTGTTTACATTGAACAATGAAAGAGAACAGACAAATCAGAAATGAACCTGTGTGTTTATAGTCATTGATTTTCAACAAAAATGCTGAGAAAAGAACAATCTCTTCTGTGAAAGCTTCTTGGGAAAATCAGACATGCCTGTACAGAAGAATGAAAGCGGGTCCTTATCTCACACCACGTACAAAAATCAACTCAAGATGGAATGCTCTTTTCAAAGTTCAACCAAATCAAAGGCCCAGGATTGCCACCCATCCTGCCTGCATTCCCAGAAGCATTCTTGCCTCTTATCATGAGGCCTTCTCTTCCTTCTGTGATGTTGGTTGCCCTCCAACTTCTCCTATTGCTCATTTAAAGTGTCCTTCTAAGCTAGGCATGGTGGTACACGCTTGTAATCCCAGTACTTGCAAGACGGAGACAGGAGGATTGCAGGCTAGACCAGCCTCAGCGACTTAGCAAAACTCTGTTTCAAAATAAAAAGTAAAACAAGGCTAGAGATATAGCTCAGAAGTAGAATGTCCCTGGGTTCAATCCATAGTACCAATTAAATACATACGTACGTACATACATACAGTGTCCCTCTGTGGTTTTCTCTATACTCTGTTTATCATTCCATGGAAGTTATCCCTCTGGCCCATTCTCTGCTCACTTTACTGTCTTTATCCCATGACTGTGCTCATGGGTTCCTATCCTCACTGTGTGTTTCTTTTTTTTTTTTTTTTTTTTTTTTTTTTTGCAGTACTGGGGATTGAACTCAAGGGCATTCTACCTCCGAGCTACACCCCCAGCCCTAGTTTTTATTCTTTATTTTGAAACCGAGTCTCACTAAGTTGCAGAGTGCCTCACTAGGTAGCTGAGGCTGGCCGCGAACCCAGATCCTCCCTCCGGTCTCAGCCTCCCGAATGCTGGGATTACAAGCGTGTGCCACCACGCCCGGCTTCTCACTGTGTGTTTCTTGAAGGTGCATTTGTACTTCTGACCTCACCCTTAAATTTCAGGCCACATCTCCAACACCTGCCACACTCGCAGCTACATCTCTTCCCAAGCATGGCCCATCAGCTCCCTACGCTATAGACAACTAAAGCAGAATGAATTTGACATAAGAAGCAACTTTTGCAGAGCTTCCAGGAAGCTTCTGACATGAGTCTGGCGAGGAGCAAATATCTGAGTGAGACTCAGGTGTTCAGGTAGAAAAAACAAACGATTTTGCTTGGAGGAAGATTGTGAGACAGGGGACAGTCACATCCTGACCCAAAGCAGCAAAGTTGCACTTACTCTGCTTGGCCCTGTCATTTGCCTCTTGGCCCTCCTATAAATTACACTGTGCAAGGCATTGATAACAGATAGTGACATCACCAAAAATTAGACAAATACTGTTTGCACACCTAGAGATATCAAATGAAGTACTTACTTTGGCTTCAAGTCAAGGCACAGTGGAGTTGCATGAAGCAGGAAGTGATGGGGCGTCTGGCTTGGGCAGAGTGGATCAAGAAAAGCTGTGACCTCTTTTCCACTTATTGTTCACACTGTAAATGCTTTCCTTCCATCAATTAAGAGGTGCATGTGGAATCTGTGCCTCCACCTACTCGTGTGCCCGTTAAGCATCGCTCTGTGCTTCGGGCGTATTTCCCTAGTGTGAGTGCCTGGGCCTGCTTTCCTAATCATGCACCCCCAAGTCCCGAGGAGCTGTGTGAGTGATGCTGTCCTGGAAGACACTGGTGCAAACATTTCCCACCCCAACGTTAGGAAAGTTTGGAAGAGTTAATATAATTTGGGATATGTATATGTCCCACCCTCCCACTAGAGGAAAAAAGAAGCCTCTCTTTTGAACAAAGGAGAATGGAGGAAAGCTCCCTTCCTCCGCCAGGAGCCTGGACTCCCCACCTAGGGCCTCCCGCTAATTCCAGGCCTCACCCTGAAATCAGGGAGGCCTGTCCCCTTGGGATGCTCACCACCCCTCTCGGCATGACCTGCAGTATTCACAGCTTCCTCGAATCCTAATCTGTTCCATATTCCAGCAAGCTCTCCAAAGGGAAGAGTAATTGTTCTCAAACAGGCACGCCAAGCTTTCTTTCCCACTCACATCCGCCTGGGATTGAGAGCAGCAGTGGAGCTGAATTCTGCCCTCCCTGGTATCGTGTGGCTCCTCGGCCTTTGCTGAACGGAGGCCATTGCTGTGGAAAGAAGCCATGCACACAAGGGCATGCCCCAAAGAAAGCTGGGAGCTATGGAATCGCCTTCTCCTGGCTCAAGTGGAGTACCTAATCAAAGCCAAGCCACAGCTATTTAAGAAACATAAGAAGAAGGAGCAAACACACTTTGGTATGAACAACTGTAGGAAAACCTGCATAGAGAGGAAGACAGATAACCCAATGGTACTGCTGTGCCACTTTCCCCTAACGACGATTCCATGGCATTTCAACTCAAAACTGTGTCAGGTATCAAGGGCATCCACAAACCAGGAAGTGGGAATTCAGAATAGACAATCCATTTAAGAACTACCCAGGACTTAAAACAAGTAGCCCAGTGTGGCAGTGCACATCTGTAATCCCAGTACTTGGGAGGTTGAGACAGGAGGATCACGGGTTCAAAGCCAGTCTCAGCAACTTAGCGAGACCCTGTTTCAAAATAAAAAATAAGAAGGGTCAGGTTGTAGCTCAGAGATAGAATGCCCCTGGGTTTAGTCCCTAGTACCCCCTAAAACAACAACAATAATGACAACATCGAAACAAGTACTGCTCTCATCTAACCTAGCCGTTTGCCCAGGTACTTACTAAACCTACATTCCTTAACTCTGCCTTACTCGGTTGATGAGGAAATCCTGCCTCCACCTCTACAATGCCTCCCCAACCCGGCTCCTGCTCACCTCTCATCACTGCCTTTTCAATTCAAGGAACTATTGTTTCTTGCCTGGAATGGTCTAATTGATGGCCAGCTGGGCTTTCTGCCTCGCCTTGCCCCCAGAGTCCATCCTTCACATTGCACCTGGAGAGAACACTTCCACTGGCTTCCTGTTGCCTTTGAATGGAACCTAAGCTTTTCATGCTGCCCACGTATTCTCCTTAAGCTGTCCCCGGCATCCCACGTCATCATTCTCCTCCTCTAACACTTTCTTCACCCACGATGCTTCAGCCACGCTGGCCCCCTCGCTGTCTTCCCTTTATGCCTTGTTACTTCCCATTTCCTAGTGGCCAACCTAGGATGGGGATTCTTGTGCATGTGGTTTATTGAAGGAGGACTTTCCAGACAAACCTGCAAGATGGGGAGAGAGAACGGAGAAAGGGGAAAGATGACAATCAAAAACATCTCACTAGAGACCAGGCTCGGCCTGATGACCCCACGGCCCCACTTGAAGCAAGCAGCTGGCATCTTATGCCACACAACAAATGGCTAGGGTCCACTCCTGCAGGCGAACAGAATCGCAGGCATTCTCCTCCAATGGAGGGCTTGTACTCATCAGCAGAGAGCAGTTAACACTCCCAGGAGCTAGGAGATGGCTGTCTTGTCCCAGGCGAGGGGAACTAGGCAGAGCATCAACAATTCTGCCAGAACTTACCTCCTGTCAGAAACATTCTCCTTTCAGATCCTCCTCATCATCATTTCCATCTTGGTTCCAGCAGCATCCTTGATCCTTTGGTGAAAGTGGTCAGTCAATCTTATTACCCAATAATATCTTTTCTTACACTCTGACATAATATTCCATATTTAATTTTTACTTCAATGTTTATGGCTATCTCCCTTAGTTGAATACAAAGCCCACGAAAGCAGGGATCCAGTCTTCCTCACAATCTACTGGTAAAGTCAAAAGATTCTCGAATCAGATGTGCTGATTTAAATTCTGACACCAACATTTACTAGCTACATAAGCTTAAGCAAGTTAATGAACTTCTTATAGAGCCAGATTAATAGGGTTATTGGGAGGATTCAATGAGTTGATGCAAGTAGCATACTTGGAATGGTGCCTGACACATGTAAATCCTTCAATAAATGCTAACCCAAAAGACATCCAGAGGAAGGGAGGAAGGAGGGAGGAAGGAAGGAAGGAAGGAAGGAAGGAAGGAAGGAAGGAAGGAAGGAAGGAAGGAAGGATTCCTTGGCAACTCAAGCTGCCACTCTACTCTGTATTTGATGCAGAGTAAAGGTCATTGCATTTCTCTGATTTTTTACCTTTAAAGCTACACAGGTTCTTATTCTCTTTCTCATCCATTAGTAGGCATCCAAATTATCCAAGTCATTATTTTGTTGTTTTTGTTTCTTGATGATGATTGAAACCAGCTAATATTCCTTTTTTTTTTTTTTTTTCAGTGCTGGGGATTGAACCCAGGGGCATTCTACCTCCAAGCTATACCCCCAGCTCTATTTGTTCTTTATTTTGAAACAGAGTCTCACTAAGTTGTGGAGGGCCTCACTAAGCAACTGAGGCTGGCTGCAAACCCACGATTCTCCTGTCTCAACCTCCCGAGTACTGGGATTACAAGCATTCGCCACCACGCCTGGCCAATATTCCCATCTTGATCATTCATTGCAAGTCTGTAGATTTAAGGCTCAATTTCCTGAACTATAGGAAGCTAAATCCCTCAGCCACAAGCAGCCACTGTTCCAATGACTTTTGTCCATGGCTACTCTCAGGCCAACCTTCTCATGTGATTAAATAAGTTGGCTGCATCAAGAAGAAAGGAAGTGCCCGTCAAAGTGGCTCATGCCTGAAATTCCAGTACTTGGGAGGCAGAGAAAGGAGGATTGTGAGTTCAAGGCCAGCCTGGACAACTAAATTCAACAGTGCCTGGTACAAGGAGAGCTTTGTAGAATGCAGTGAAGATTGTGCTTCCAGACCAGCTGACTTGAAAGGATGCAGAGACTTGGTGGGACTGAGGGAGCAGTACAGCTGGCCTTCTGCAGTCGCTAAAGGAGGGTGTGCTGAGCTCTCCCAATGGGTCAGGAGAGCTCAGAAAACATCTAAGCAACATCTAGATACTCTTGCCCTTCACAGCTCAATGTCAGTCTCAATGCCCTGCTTCCAAATAGGGCATAGGATCTTTATTATTTATATACCCAAACCTAAGGTACAATCGTGTAAACAGTGGCTGAAGTCTCAGAAATAGCACATAGAAGAGTAGGTGGTGCAGATCACCCAGCATCTCCTCTTCCATACTGTCTTCCTGGCTGATCTCATTCACTCTCTTGCTGTCAAATCCAGTCTGTGGTCCAAAGACTCTCCAGCCCAGACCCTCCTCTTAAGGTCTAGATGTGCTCTGCTGCAAACATTAGACACACATTGCGGGTATACAGTGTCTCCTAAAGAGCTCACGTATTAATGTTCAAAACTGATGCACTTGAGTCCTGAGGACTGTAATCTCATCAGTAGATAAATCCATTGTGACGGTTTTACCATGGCCTGGGTGGTCACCTAGGGCAGTGGGTACGGCTGGAGAGGATGGGTCCCTTGGCTGTGTCCTTAGGGACTGGGCTCTTGTCTTCGAATCCCCTGTTTGCTGGCTCTCTTGCTTCCAGCCTGCGGACACGAGAGCAGAGTCTTGCTCTCCCCCAACTCTGCTTCAAGCCGAGGCCCAAAGATGGGCAGACCCCGGCCTCACGTGGATTGAACCCTGAAATCTCCAAAGAAATATGAGCAAATAAGTCTTCCTTCCCCTAAGTTGTGTGGCCACCTGCTTTGGATTATACCAGTGAGAATGTTGACTGAAACAGGTGCCTACAGAGTGCTTGCAATGCAGCCACTGCAATGAGCAACATTTTAAAAATAACATTTAATTTGAACTTATATCAATTTCTCAAAAATGACACTCATTGGAATCGTTGCAATGTGCTTATGTCTGAAACAACTTGAGCATATAAACCTACTTTTTCAACCATCAATTTTTCAACTCTAAGTCAAAATTGAAAATTTCCATACGTATAACACACACACACACACACACACACACACACACACACACACAGTGAAGATTTAGTATGAAAAAGTGTCAAATTTTCTGTAGTGGCTTTTATATGGATTATGTGCTGAAATGATGTTATTTTGGGTATATTTGGTTAAATTAAATAGTAATAAAATTAACTTCACCTATTTCTTTTTAGTGTGGCTTCTAGGAACTCCATGTATGGCTCGTGTCACATTCAAAGGGACAGCACTTCTCCAGAAGGACAGGGCCACCTCTCCCCTTAGGTCTCTTACAAGTATCTTGAACAAAAACATCCAAACCGAGACACCATCAGCTGTCTTCTACCCCACCCCGATCTCTTCCTCTTTTAGAATTCCCCAAATGTTTAATTCATCAGATTACACTGGGAAGAAAAAAAAATCAGAGAGTTATCCTTGCTTCAGTGTTGACATGCCTCCAGTCCCATGCGCTCTGCTTCCGGCCGGAGGGCAGGAGCACTGTCTGTCTGGTTCTTGGTTGCATCTCTTCCTGGCACCATGCCAAGTACCTCAGGCTGTGGGCTCTCAATGAAGACTTTCTAAATGAGCAAATGAACCAGCAAGCGAATGGGTGACTCACGTCTGGCATGGCTATGGTTGAGAACACAACGCACACACAACGCAGGTGAGCTGAAAAGGGACATTCCAACACACTGGCCTGGAGCTCCCAGCCGGGAGGAAGATATCAGTTCCCACCTAGGAACCCTGGGAGGGGAGGCATGAAAACTGAGACTCCAGCGGCCCTTCCCCTGCCCCCAGGTAGGGGTGTCTAGAGATAATTAGAGCAGTTGGGAATTTCTCTGTGGATTAAGGAGCTTTTGCGATTTTACAGCTGCCTTCTTGAACCACGCCCTACCCAGCTTTGCAATGTGGCTTCTTTGCTGGGAAAGCTGGAAGAGGAATTATAGACACATGAAATTTAGGTCAACCAAAGCCATGGGCAGATTAAGTAGGGAGTGAACAGCCTCTCTGAGCACCAATTAAATCAAAGCAACTGCCAGTTAACAGGTACACCTGAAAAATTAGCTGAAGAAAGGCAGTCTCATTCCCGAAAAGCTGAAGGCCCAAACATTATCACCAAACAACAAGGACAAGAATGACAATAGCAGCAGCAGTGGCTAACATCTCACTTACACAGCACGTTCAGTGTGCCAGGAACTAGCTAAGTGTTGTCTGTCTTCTCTTTTTCTATCTGTACCTCTCCATGTGTAAGATTGTGTGTTAGCATCAATCCTCATAGCAGTCCTAGAAAGTTGTAACCATCTCCATTTCACAGATGAAGAAGCTGAGACTGGATCCGGGATTCAAATCCAGGCAACCAGTTGCAAAGTCTGCTTTTCTACAACTCATAGGCGAGGGAAGTGGTAGGATCCTAACTTCTGGCACACTGGGAAAGACTTATGGTCTATTATAGTTAGGTGCAGAATGTCCCTTGAAGAGCTCACTTATTAGATTCAGAATTGATGAAGTTGAGGCATGCAGGTTGTCATGGATCTATCTGGGTGGAGGCCTAGGCTGGGGGGGCGTGACTAGAAAAGGTGGGTGCCTGGGGTGTGGCCTCGGGGGTGTGCTTGTGAGTTTGAATCCCCTTGCTGGTTTGCACTCTCGCCTCCAGCATGTGTGGAGCCTCCTCTCTCCCTCTCTCCATTTCCGGCCACCAAGGTCTGAGCTCTAACCCCATCCTACGTACACTGAACCTTGAGATCTCCACAAGAAACTGTGAGCAAATAAATCTTCCTCTGAGCCATGCATTCAGGTTGACTGGGTTACAGTAGTGGGGATACTGAGACATGGTCCATCTGCCCCGTGTCCCTTGCGGGAGGTACGACAGGCTTGTCTAAGGAGCATGTTTGGGGCAAGGAGAAAGACAGACATGGCTTTACTCCCCTCTCTGACTAGGCACATTCACTCATTCCTGCCCTAAATGTGTAACTTTTATTTCACCTGTGCTTCTATTTAGCCTACTGTTTTTTTTGTTGTTTTTTTTTTTTTTTTTTGCGGTACTGGGGATTGAACTCAGGGGCATTCCACCTCCGAGCTATACCCCCAGCCCTATTTTTTATTCTTTATTTTGAAACCGAGTCTCACTAAGTTGCGGAGTGCCTCACTAGGTAGCTGAGACTGGCCACGAACCCGGATCCTCCGGTCTCAGCCTCCCGAATGCTGGGATTACAAGCGTGCGCCACCACACCCGGCTGAGAAGAACACTTTCAAGAGTGGCTACTACTACAAAACTAGAAGCTAGTCTGGGGAAGGGTGTCTTTGGAAGACATAGATTTTGAGTTAATGAGGGCTGGAGTTGTGTCTTCTGTTTCTGCCTTCCTGCACCTTACACTGAGGGATGGATCCAGCTAAGTAACTTTGTTAGAGACCTGGAATAGGCCTTCGATCAGTAAGGTTGAGAGAAAAAGAAGAGAGGAATAGGTGAGCTGACAGGTCTGTAAACTTTACAATTTCATCCAAATTAGGACTATCAAAAGAACATAAGCAGACCCACTGCCTCTCCCAATCATGTTGTTCTCAATGCTGGGGGCGTATTTTGCCAAATCCTTTTCCTCCTGTTATATAACAAATGTAACTATTTGCAGTAGTTTTAGAAAAACTAAGTAAACATTTGAAAAGGAATAAATAAAATGAATCTTCTGATAATGTCACTACCCCTACATCAACATTCTTTGGAAAAGAGAGACATAGAAGGGGCACAATGTCTATCTTCAAATACATGAAGGAAGGCCGAGCATGGTGGCACACTCTTGTAATCCCAGTACTTGGGAGGCTGAGACAGGAGGATCACAGGTTCGAGGACAGCCTCAGCAAGTAGTGAGACTCTCATCAACCTAGCAAGACTCTGTTTCCAAATAAGAATAAAATCAGGCTGGGGGTGTAGCTCGAAGGTAGAATGCCTCTGGGTTCAATCCCCAGTACAAAAAAAAAAAAAAATACATGAAGGAAAAACATGTAGACGAGAAGCTAGAGACTTCCTCTGTTTTTGCTCCATATACCAGAGCAAGAATCACTGGAAGATTATTTAAGGGAGAAAAATTTCAGGTCAATAAAAGAAAAACTTTATCTAGGCATTAAAGCTTGTCAAAAATTGAATTTCTCAAGAGGACTGCAGGTTCGAGGCCAGCGCATGGTAATTTAGTGAGACCCTGTTTACAAATAAAAAGATTAGGGCTACACCTTGGTGGTAGAAAGCTCCTGGATTCGATCCCCAGTAACACACACACACACACACACACACACACACACACACACACACACACACACACAATTAGACTGACTCTCTTGCATGGTTTTGATTTCCAGTTTAGGGAAGATCCCTGACTGTTGGAATTAAATTGAATTAAAACTGATGACCTCTGACCTCTGTCATCACTTCCAAGTCTTTGATCCTATGCTCTTAACATTACTAATATATTTTTTATTGAGATATAATTCACAAACCATAAAAGTCACTATTTTAAAGTATACAATTCAATGATTTCTAGTACATTTGACAAATTGAATAATCATCATTATTATTCAATCCCAGAATATTTTTATCACCCCAAAAAGAAGATATTTACCATTAGCAGTCCCTCCTCATTCTCCCCCCCTTAGCCCCTGGCAACCACTAATCTGCTTCCTGTCTCCATAGACTCACCTATCCTAGACATTTAATGTAAGTTATGCAATTTGTCGTCTTGTGTGTGAGCGTGTGGCTTCTTTAACTTAGCCTAACATTCACCCATGTTGTTAGTATTGTATTCACTTCTGGGCTGACTAATATTCCATTACAGAGACATACCATATTTTGTTTATTTATTAATCCATGGAACATTTGGGTTGTTTTCATTTGGGGACTATTATGAATAATGCTGCTGAAGCATTTGTGTACACATTTTTGTAAGGATATATGTTTTCAATTCTTTTAGATATATAGCTATGACTAGAATTACTGGGTTTCATGGCAACCCAATTTTTAATTTTTTGAGGAACTGCCAAACTGTTTTTCCAAGCATACACACCATTTTATACCCCCATCAGCAATGTGTGAGAGTTCCCACTTCTCACATCTTAACTAACAGTTACTGTTTTTCTTTGTGAGTAAATCCCAATGAGTATGAAGTGATATCTCATTGTGGTTTTGATTGACGTTGTCTAATGACTAATGACATTGAGCATATTACTGGCCAGTTGTATTCCTCTTTGGAGAAATGTCAGATCCTCAGATCCTTTGTTCATTTTTTAAATTGAGGCTTTTTTTTTTTTTTTTTTTTTTTTTTTTTTTTTTTTTTTTTTTTTTTTTTTTTTTTTTTTTTTTTTTTTTTTTTTTTTTTGGTACTGGGGATTGAACCTAGGGGCATTCTACCTCCAATCCTCAGCCTCCCTCCTCCTTTTTTTAACTAGTCATTATTTTGAAACAGGATCTCACTAAGTTGCTAAGGCTGGCCTCAAACCAGCATCCTCCCGTCTCAGCCTCCTAAGTACTGGGATTATACTGAGTTGTCCTTTTATTATTAGATTACAATAGTCTCTTATTATTCTGGATGATCTCTAACATATCTGACTTTCACTGTAAGTTAATTAATTTGAACTTGGGAATATTAGCTTTCTAGAAAAAAAATAGCAGACTTGAAATGATTTGAGGAACTCTAACATGAATAAACAAGGTAGAAATTTTTACTTCCTTGTTTTCCCTATGCAGTCTGCCTAAAATCCCCAAAAGCACCAAGACCAGCTTGTTTCAAAGGTGAATGTTTTGAACCTTCAAGGAAGAGACTTTTTACTTATGACATACTGCTAGCATATTCTAGAGTCTAAATAAAGAATTTCTCTTTTTAAATAAAGAGAACATACAAATGACACCAAATCCTAAAATTAATTGCCTAAGAAAAGATTATAGAACAATATTAGCTATAGATTCTGACACAAAATCTCATAAATTAAATATTAATAAATGCAATTTATAATTCAGTTAAGAGAAGTCTAATGAAGCAAAGTGGAACATGCTTATGGTAACAGTACTTGGGAGGCTGAGACAGGAGGATCACAGGTTTAAGGCCAGCCTCAGCAACTTAGCAAGACCTTGTCTTGAAATAAAAAATTAAAAAGCCTGGTAGTCTAGCTCAGTGGTAGACCATCCTTGGGTTTAATCCCAGTACCGAGAGAAAGAGAGAGAGAGAGAGAGAGAGAGAGAGAGAGAGAGAGAGAGAGAGAGAGAGAGGTCAATTAATGTAACACTGCAAGTATCTAAAAAATCTCAATAAATTTGGAAAGACATTGAAGATAAACAGTATATCTCCAGTAAAAAAAAAAAAAAACACAACAACAAAAAAAACAACTCCTTATGACCTATAAATTGAACATTATAATATTACCTCACATAGGTTCATGTAGGCTAACATTGGAACATCTGAAATTATTTTTGAAAACCCACAAGGATGTAGGGAAACTGAACTTTCATAAAGTCCTGGTGGGAGTTTAAGTGGTCAAATCATTTTAAAGAATAATTTGGGAGTATCTGGTTAAATTGATAACCTATATAATATCTGAATAAGAAATTCTACTCCTGGGTATGTATCTTAAATTCTTGCACATGTTTACAAACAAACATGTCCAACAGTTTCATTGCAAAGTTATTTAAAATAGAAAAAATCTAAATTATATTAATAGTATAAGTGACATTTGGTATTTTCATACATATATACATATTCACATTCTATATAATTATTAAGATAATGTAGCTTTCTCTATCCATCACATAAGTAGAGCTCCATGAAAAAGGTCGTGTGAAGACAGGCATGGTGGCACGTACCTGTAATCCCATTACTTGGGAGGCTGAGACAGGAGACTCACAGGTTGGAGCCCAACCTCAGCAACTTAGTGAGATCCTGTTTCAAAATACAAAATGAGCCGGGCATGGTGGTGCACGCTTGTAATCCCAGCATTTGGGAGGCTGAGACCAGAGGATCCTGGTTCTCGGCCAGCCTCAGCTACCTAGTGAGGCACTCCAAAACTTAGTGAGACCCTGTTTCAAAATAAAGAATAAAAAATAGGGCTGGGGGTGTAGCTCAGAGGTAGAATGCCCCTGAGTTCAATCCCCAGTACCGCAAAAAAAAAACCAAAAAACAGATTTCAGATGGTACACACCTTGACAATTTCAAAGACAAAAACATATATATATATATATATATATATATATATATATATATATATATATATATATATATTACTCACTAACACATATCTATGGATGCAAGCATAACGGAGTGAATAACACATGCTCAAATCACATTTTCTTCTGAGTTTGTGGATACTGCATTATTCCCTGTTATGCTTTACTTCTTTTATTTAAATCAGAATGAAGAAAGGAAGCCTCAGTTCTAATTGGTGGATATATGAATGTGCTTCACTACTCATTGCATTTTGGAATATTTTTCAAAGTTCTTGGAACAACAAAAAAATCCTTTTGTAAAGTAAGAACAGAAAAAAATTATCCTAATATGATAAAAATACACATTTTGAAACAAAATGCATCACTGCTTTTAATGGTGAAACACGAGAAGCATCTGCAGTAGAATAAGAATGATCCGAATACATACTTTTTAATTAATATGGATCTGAGGAATCTAGCTCTTATTAATTATCAGTTAATATTGATTAATTGATTAAAATTTTAAAATGTGTGAGTGTATATATGTATGTGTGTATAAGAGAATGTATATGCATGTAAGAATTTGGACATACAAGTATATATATGAATATGAATGTATATATGCATGTGTGTAAGTATACGCATCTGAAAGTATGTATGTATGTATGTGTAGTGCCTGTACATATGTATGCATATACTTTATTTTTATTGGTGCATTTTAATCATAAGTATTTGTGAAGTACAAGCTGGTAAAGGCATACATGCACATCTCTCTCATTTAACCTTCCTCAATTTCCGCCCCACTCCCTCCCCCTCCCTCCTTCTCAAGTTCAGTTTAGTGATTGACTTTGATATGTTTGTGAATGTACATCATGTGCATTAGGGTGTTTCTTCCCCCCTATAACCTTCAGTTAAGTCAACGTCTTTGCTCATCTAAGGTTTCTCCTTCTTTGTCTGGTGTCCCTCTTATATCCCATTTTCTTCCTAGCTTCTGCATATTAGGGAGAGCTGTATGCATACACTAAATAGGAGGAAACATATATAAGTGTTCCAAATATGTTTTTTATGTATTTCCAAATAGGTTTTATACCCATTAAGGTCTGAACCTATGACATATTTCTTTTGGAACTGGCATATAGTCAGTTCTCAACAATACTTATAGAACTGAATTTAGCACCAGTACATCGTAATTTATGTGAGCCAGCAAGAATTCACAGACCAAAGTTTCAGAGCTGTTTTTTGTTCAGTATAAGATAGCTTGTTGTGAGAATAAAAGGGAGAGAATAAAACCCTCGAGATGAGTTTATTTTAAAATGTGAATATATATATTTATCCCAGCTCCTGGAATTCACAGCAAATACTGAGTACTGAGAACTTATATTTACCTCTAATGTCTCAAAAATCACTAGAACTAGTTAAAGATAGAGAAGACACTGATGTAGATGACCTTCCTTCTTAGCAAGAGGAAAAAAACATCCCGCAGGTGGACCTGTTTTCCACTCCAGGCCAGCGGGTCGCCCACTCATTTAGGAGCAGGAAGCCAGGGAAGGTGAAGGGCCCCCTTCATGGATCCTTTGTAGTAAGAAAAGGAGATGCTGATGGTGGATGTGGCTATCTCGTCCTGTGTGGGAACCCTAGACACCCCCCAAAAGGAGGGTGGAGTCCAGAGAGGAGCAGTGTAGCCAACCCTGAGCAGGCGTGCTTAGTAACTGCATCTCACTGATGGGGGATAGATACAGCCATGGCTTTTGTTCCACAGGCCTGCAAAGGCAACCAGAGCAGGAGAGTCATCCAAAAACAAGAGAGACCATTTCCTTACAAAAGGAGAGCTTCGTCTCTTACTGTATTTTCTTTGCCTGAGTCAGGCAGGAAAGCAACACCCTAAGGTCAGATCTAAGTCAAAGAGATGAGAGCTCCATTTGGGTTCCATTCAATGTGCTGCAAGGCACACAGAGCCCAGACGGGCAATGAACCAGAAGATTCGCAGCAGCAGCAGCCACCACTGCCGCAGCAGC